>VKOC01005769.1:0-36688 GCA_009364415.1 Spea multiplicata
AAAAATGACTAATTGGGCCCAATTTGGACATTTCCACTTACGGGTGTACTCACTTTTGTTGCCAAGGTTTAGACATTAATGGCTGTGTGTTGAGTTGTTTTGAGGGAACAGCTATTTTACACTGTTATACAGGCTGTACACTCACTACTTTACATTGCAGCAGAGTGTCATTTCTTCAGTGTTGTTACATGAAAAGATATAATAAAATATTTACAAAAATGTGAGGGGTGTACTCACTTTTATGCGATACTGTATATATACATATATAGTGTATATGTAGCGTTTTAAAATAGGCCTCCCATACTTTGGTCCCTGTCCCCCCATGTGCCCTCCTAAATATGAAAGCTGGAGACACCACTGGCTGGATGTGTCTGCCTGCCTAGGCCTAGTGCCTTACTGATGCTGTCTGCTTCTTTACTCTATCAAATTTATTTTTTTCTATCTTTAATAAAATTCAGTCCTGCACCTGCATTTGGGGCTGCATTTGTTTATCTGCCAGTACCTGCCTGGGCCCTGTGAGTTAATACTGCTGGTGCCGCTCTTCTATCTCCTTCTTTACTCTGGGGTGAACAGAATCTGATCGGAAGTAAGTACTATTCTCTCCATCCTGTCTACTCTTTTTTTAACTTCCAAAGAATTTCACATATAGAAAATGAAAAAAAGTCCAAGCTTTGCTTTATGATCAGCCTTTTTATTTCCTGTAGTAATGGACCCATGTTCTTTGTACATGCAATGCATCAGTGTACGCCTAATGTGTTACAACTACAATGCAAGATTTCCTCCGACAGCGAGTAGATCGTGGTATACGAGAGTGATTTCCGAGGTGAACCTAGCCAACCACATATCCTATAAGTGGCTGTTACTTAGCAGGTTTAAAGTGGTTCTTTAAGTGATTCTTATGGAAATTCAAACATGTATTAAAATAGATGCTTCCATGGCTGATACATTCTTAAGTGTCCCTGGTTAAAGGGGTCATATGTCTGCACTGTATATGAATCTGCATTTCACCAGACATTCAGAATATAAAAAGTGGCGCTTGTTGTTTGGCTAATGAATATATTCAGCCAATCATTGAGCTCCAAATATATTCTTCTTTAAGAGTTTTGCTTGTACCTACAACTGACTCCAGTCTCTGAATGTTATTGATCACCTGAGAACTCTCTGGATGTACCTAAGAATGTAATCAGTTTACCTGTTCTCTGCAACAATCCTCTTTATATGTAAGCGCTGAGAATGGCTTTCACTGACATCCAATTGTTTCTCATTTGTAAATAGGAGCTTCCCTGCTAAACCGATTTACCTGGCTAAAATCTACTTCTACAAATCCACCTCCCAGGTACATCAGTACAGGTTCTTCATTAATTCTTAGGCGGATGTTGGAAATAGCAGCTGCTGAGTGTTCTTACACCATATAGTTGGAGACCAATGCCGCATTGCTTTATTTCAGAGTACAGAGAGTGCATGTTATATGAATTAAAATTCAGAATTCAAAGCAGACCTTATATACCCACCCCTTCTCTTGCAGTGAATTTGATAGTGTCTGATCCTAAAAACAAAGCCAGACCACTAATGTTTTTATTGTTATATATTTTTATTTGATGTATTTGTAAATTGTATGTTTGCATGTGCTGATGGCATAACTCATACTTTTGTTTTCTTTGGGAACTGAATCAGTCATGATTTGCTTTTATAATTCTTTCTTTTTTTTTATTGACTTGAATTTACTAAGCTGAGGCTACATTGACTGTCTGGTATGCCTTCACATCAGAAAATTTATCTGATGAGAAATCCACCATGAGACTTCTCTCGCCAGTTCGGTACGGGAAGATTTGAAACTCAGTTACTGATCTCTGGTTGGGTTTCAGAGGTGGTGCACTGGAAAAAAAAATAAAATGAAAACTAAATTTGGCATTGAGCATCAATGACATTCATTATTTATCATATGTATTGTTTTATTTGCTTCTCACACAGTAAACATTGAAGCATCACTTCACCCTTCTATTTTGTGTACAATTAATCCATATTAAAAGCTTCTAAATTCTTCCTAGCTAGGGCTCCTAAAACATAGGATTATATCCTCTGTTAATATATAGCACTCTCTTTTAACTCCCTAATGGCCCTATACTGTAGATGTACAGGTACAGCCATACAAAAAGTAGCAAGATGCCCCTTAGGACTTGCATGTTGTTACTTTATTCTAGTGGGAGAGACACATCCCTTCTGCTTCACATGAGATCAGGCTGTCTAATGACATCCTGGATCCCCCTGTCACAAAAGGCAGCATCTCTAGCTTCCTGCAGATCTTGTGTAGATACACTATTGCAATAGACATTTCTGTTCACATGTTTGGGCATTCTCTTCAATGCAGACATCCAGTGGAAGGGCGCTGGAAGACAGAATAGAGCCAGCAGGGATCTCTGAGGGCTCCCCCATGTGGCAGTTAACACACATTGCGATCATCAATGCAGTGCTATTAATCAGCACAGAAGAGATCAGAGGGAAGAGAAGGAGAAACAAAATTTCTCTCCTTTCCAAAAAAAAAGAAACATATTTATAAATGCAAAAGTAAAATCTTTATAACGATCCAGTGATGGCACCGTGTCAGGTATTGCTGTAATCAGGGGATGTTGCTGAACATAAATTAGTTTGTTCTGCTGTGGCACTTACTGTGTAGAAGAAATCCTAAGTAAAATTGCAAAAATTACTCTATTTTTTAGTATAGGGTTTGTGTTTTTTTTTTGTTTACAAATTTCCACTAAAAAACGAGTATGCCTTATGGATTTCTATGATTTTAGAAGCTCCTGCTTCTGAATAAAACAATATATAGCTTATACAGGTCTACCTAATATGGAAAACATCATGGTTTAAAAAAACACATGGTAAGTATCACAAGAAATTCTGGTCATTGGGGTCAGCCCTCAGTCTAGTGGTTCATGGAGACACAAGGACGTTTCAGAAATAAATTTACTGTTATGTCACGCGACTGTGAACAAACTTCTCATATAAAAAAAAGCATCATACATTTCTGACCGTGTTCAGTAGCTACTTTGATCAGGACCCAAATATGTTGATTGGCTGATTGAGAATGAGGGGAAAAAGATACTTACTTAATTGTAAGTGGCTGTTTCATCAGCCCACTACCTTCTACTATTAGCCGGCTGTTTGCAACGTTCTCGGAAATTGGGTTGGAAAATATAATATCAACGGTAAATGGCTTGTTTAAAGCGGGTTGCCCAGTGATCTGGAGGAAGAAAACATTATAAATGATGTGTGCATTTCAAAAGATTGAGTGTTTCTAGTTGCTAAACAGTGAAGAGACGTCCCTGCTAGTTTAATGTGGGTTCTCTATATGATGAATATTTTATGGTCACAAAAGCAAAAATTACTTCTAAGTACAACTCAATAGCAATAGTTTGGTTTTACATATTTTTCATTGTAAAGTTCTCATTCTCAGTAAATCATTTAGCAAGTGATATTTGCCAGATAATCATGCATTACTCCTAAATAGTGAATTCTAGTTCAGTAGATGGAGATTTACTGTACAAATAAGACACAGAATGTACTGTGCAGACTTTACTACACCAGTTAAAATCTATATTTCTTCCTGTGATGCCTTTTCTGTTTCAACTTTAAAGCATATTCTTAATGATAAATAAGGCATTTTATACATAGCCAGAAGGTCATCAGAAATAACCTCATTTGTAGTATTTTAATGCTTATGAGACTACAGTTCATACTGTAACATAGCATTAAATTTAGGTTTGGGAAAAAAACCAAACCCATCAAATTAAGCCTCGCCGTTGATACAGAAGACTGAGTATGCTGTTTACATTTGATTATTCGCGTTGCTCTCTGAGTAATTATTTGTCTTGTCATGAATGCCAATACAACAGGTACCTTTATCAGTAAAGGTGGGCTCTTTAGGGTGAGTACTGTATCTATCAATAGCCTGCCGCCTTTCTCATCTTCACACACCGCCACCAGCTGTATCATGTTGTCAGGTGTGATGGCATTTTTGTACTGAGAATAGGATAGTGTTAGCGGTACATTCTTCTCTGGGGAATAAAAGAAGCAAAATACTTGTTAAACCCACACGATTGTTAATTATGTCTAAGGCTTCATCAACATCTCATCTCACTTGGTATTTATTATTAAAAATGTCAATAGGTAATTATGGATATTTATTAGTAAACTGGGTTATATTAAATGTATTTTGCTGGAGAAAATTTGGGTAGGTTGAAAATACTAAAAAAACTTGTTGCAGTGCCTTCTGAAACTATTTTTGTTGTTAGACCAACTATATAAATTAAGTGCAATTAATGCAATGTCACCTATTGAGGCGTACATCTGTAATATAGTTATTATGTAGAGCATATCAGCTGCTACTGCCCTTTTATTTTTGTGGAAACTCATTAACTTGGGTTTATTTGTCCCCACCACACAAAAGTAAGTACTGATTTTCCATACATGCAATACCACATCCTAAGAACGCATGCATGAAGAGGGAGTTCCCACATTGCTGTTACACTATTTGTTAACTGATAATCTTATAATTTTTGGTTGTGTGAAGGTGTAAACCACCAGTTCTTACCTTCATTAGGTCCAAGGCGGACAGACTTCTCTTCGCTCAGGATCTCTTTTACCGGTGCCCTGGTATACACAATGGCAGTGGCGGTTATATTAACTTTAATAGACTTGGTGTCAGCAGCTGTGTTTTTCAGTGCCAGAGGGACCACGACATTCTCCCCAACCTGAGGCTGCCCACTCAGCTTAAAGGTGCCTGTAAAGTCTGGTTTCGGGGCAGGCTCATCCGCACGTTCTGCCACCGAAAAGCCTACTGCTCCTCCCGCTCCTCCTCCTGCTCTTCGGGACATAGCTCTGAAGGCCGTCCTTGGTAGATTACTCAGAGCCTTCTGGAAGACCTCTCTTTCTTTTGCAGTACCTGAGCATACAAGGCAAGAAGATATTTTATGCCTATTTTTTTTCTTAAAATATCTAAAAAAAACCTATGTTATAAGCCAGCTGCTATTTGGACAAATACAAAATAACATTATTATAATCATTTGTCAACGTCAGAACTTGGACTTATAAAAGGATTATCACAGTCACCTTCCGCATATTTGTAGCCATGTGTTACATCTACGCGGGTGAAGGCACCTACTGCCTTGGTGCTGGTAAACTGTCCGATCGATCGAGTATCATTGTAAATTCTTCTGCGGGAGCCATCTCTATACACAACCCAGTCTACTTTGTCAGCATTCACTTCAGCAAGTACAAAAGGTGTATCAAAATCCAGATTGACATCCCCTTCTTTAACTGCTGTGAGGGAGGTTGGGCCAAGGCGATATGAACCTAAATTAGAAAATTAAAAATTAGACCAATAACTGAAACATTATGCACTAAAATATATATGTCATTTTTGTATTCCCTAGGCCAAATAATATCTGCAAGTACCTAATTAGGCAGGTTAGGTTAACCTAGGGTATCTAGGCCCTAGGCTAACTATGGTAAGCTGTGTGACTTGAATCGTTCTTCACCATGATCACTGATGCTCAAGCACCATCACCAGCACAGTACCCTAGAATGCCATCTAGATCGCTGATATGAGGTTTTGTTCCGGATAATGGTAGTACTCATAATATTAAGCATCTTTTCTTTTATTTTGTTGTTTTTTTTGTCTAAAGGACTTTTATAAAGACTCAAACTGTCACTCTTTGCATAAATGGGCATGGTCTTCTCTTTCATATACTCAGCGCAACATTTACATTTTAAATTAAGATTATTTTTTTAATTCATAGTATGGATACTGCCAAGAAGAATGTGGAAGAGAAATAAAGAATAGAGACTAGAGACATAAAGTAATCTAACTGAATGCCACGTTTTAATGACAATGTCTGTGGCACAAATTTCTTACATAATAATTAAAACATTTTGCTTTGGTGCAGCTTTTTCACAAAACATTTGCAACTAAATTTGCTAATTTGTTGCTGTTTCCAAAGAGACACTTTTGATTGATAGATTTATTTCTACAAAGCAATTCTGTTCTGGGCATACCTGGGGACTTACTAGATTTGGCCAAAAGGAATCAGAGCTGATTACTCTGTCTCTGGGCAGGGTGGAGTTTGGCTCTGTCTACTTGCTCCACGTGGTGGGCTAATCCCACCGCCGTGCACGTCTAGTCAAACTTCCCCAAATCAGCCTCTCCCTCCTCTGAGATTTGACATCATCTGCTTTAACAAGGATGTGACCAGGATGGAAGCCTGGCTGACTTGGCCTTGGGTTGCAGTTCTAGGTGCGTGGCAGCCCCTCTTCCGTATAACTGGAGTTCAAGCCCCCCTTGCATGGCACTGCTTCTTTGTCTGGTTAGGAAGATCAGAAATATCCCTTGTAACTGGCTCATATACACTATAGAGCACTGTGCCTACCCTGCACAGCCTCCATAGTGAATTTACTCTGCACCACACTATCACTCTATGGTAGGGAATGGCTGGGGCACTGACCTGGTTCAGGCCTAGGACAGTGCCCATCCAAGATATGTCACAGGATGTGACAGACTTCTGAACACGTGTTACAATATATGTGTATATAGCCATGTTACTATACCTTGGCTAGGCTCCTGTGGGGTAGAGTCCAGAATCTGCCATCCACTGTAAAAATTTCCCAGGTCTTTTCTAACGAACCAGGCTTCATCCCATGCATGGAAATTCCTGAGAAGAAGTGGAGTTTTATTAAAATCACCTCCTTAATAAAAATATTAGGAAAAGGAACCACAAGATTCAAACTTACTACAATGAGAAAACATTATATGTTGGGTGGCAGAGTACATCAAGATCTCTCCAATTTGAGAGATACAGCAAAGAATAATTAAGGATTTGGGGAAATTAACAACAGGATATAGAATTTGGACCCTAGAGGACTTACTAAACCTCTCTTTTGACTCACCAAACACTGTCTGCTGACCACGGAAGGGCATTTCCATATTCATCAAAGTATCGATCAACAATCAGATTCTGATCTGTGTCATGAGCAGACTCAAAGTTTGTGATCAAACGAGCTGGTATCCCCAGGCATCTGAGAGCTAAATAGAATTACAATACAAAGAATATTCAGTTTTCTGCCCTATGCAATCTATAGAAAAATAGAAGGTATATAGTGCTTTGAAACAAGTGATACAAGTCGATTAAATTCCCTTAATTGGCCAAAATATTCATTGTAAATAAAGTGTTAATCCTGTTTGTCTTTATTAAATCAATAAATATGATATGTTTAGATGATTTTATATTTATTGCAGGTAAAATCAAGAGCTTTGTCTAGCATATGTACATATGCATTTTCCTATTTTTTGCACATACTTACGCATTTTGACCGATGTGCTTAATATTACTAAAGGCTACGTATTTACTAGGCCTACAAATTTCAAAAATGAAAATACGTACTTGATCTTACAGTGAAACCTCCAACAGGAAAAAAAGGGCAGAGGTATATGCCATCTTAGCAGAAACCAAACACAAAAAAGTCAAATAGTTGAGCCTTCTTGAGTTTTGAAGGGCAAGTCTGAGTTGATAGTAACTGGACACTTAACAGAGATGTGAAAGGTATGCAGCTTTGATCATTTAAATAAACTTTTTAAGATGTTAGTTATGTTCTGAAGTTTCTTCTTCTGGGAAAATGAATGTGATTACATTTGAATAAGGTTGCAGTAGCTTTTGTGAAATACAACTGTTTGACAAACCTGTACACAGAACTCCTGCATATACCCAGCACTGTCCAAATGCAACTGGCCCATTCTGAATCCAGCTACGGAGAATTGGAACACTTCCGTTCCATGTTGTAGGGCTCACACCTCCTGAGTAGTTCCCACTCCAGTTTCCTATAATAACTCCATTATCATCATTACTGTTGACCTGGGGAAAAAAATGTATAAGGATCTGAGCATTTGTAAAGCAATGTAGGATTGTTAGCAGTTTTGCCTACTTATCAACTCAACCAAGTAAGTTGTTAATTTGTAGTTTAAATACAAATGGCCTTTATTATATTTTTTCTTATAAGTAGCAGTTATTGTAAATAGAGCATAATGTGGTAAGAGGAGATATCAAAAAGAATTAGCTGCAAAATATGGGAATCTTTCAACACATAAGAATCTATAAACAAAATGTAATTAAAACAGTTGATCCAATTGGTTATTTTCTGCTGTCACTGTACATTTATCTATATATCTTGAAGATTGCAGTGAGAGATAACTCCTTGGAGAGAAATCAAGTACTTTTACTCGCATTAATTTAACCTGAAAAAAACACCCAATCAAGAAGCTGCACTTCCCTGCCACCTCTGTGTCCAACAGTTTGCATCACTGATGGTCTGCTTTAAACAGCCCATCACTGATAGGAGTGAAGATCTTGGGGCATCTTTTAATGTATATGGATAGGGGTGTCTTCTCCTTCTGGAGCATTCACTCAGCCAGCTCTAGAGCTTACTGGCAGAACGTGTTCAGGTGAATTCTGGACGGATTCTGCAGAGTGACACTCAGGAATTTTGCAGCTATCGTATGCATTAAGGTGCATGAGATGGCTGGAGTGTTCCTGAAAATCTATATCTAGGATACTATTATACTCACCATCGCACTCAGCACTCTTCCAACATATGAGGGGCTATTTCGTTTTGACACATCTGCAGCTGGATCCCTTCTGTACTCTGGACTTCGATCGAGCATGGTGAGGACAATGGGCAAAACACCTTCCTCAAACTGTAAGAGTAGGACAAAATGTTATTTTTTCCTTATTGTGAAAAATATGTGATCCTATTACATATAATGTTAAAAAAAATTAAGAAAAATATTGTTAACTCCCATTTGGTAATCCCCTACAGTGATATGTTGATTAGTGGGCGGCCTATAGTCCTGGCCAGGTGATACCTAGTTAAATGTAATAAATTAAATTAGTAAATTACACAATTTCATGCTTGGATTATTTAGCTTTATGGCCGGTCAGGAACAGTGGAGAATTAATTGCTGGACTGGGGACCGAAATAACAGTACTGGCTCAGGATTCAGGCTGAGACATCATTAATAGTATTTATTTATAGGTTTATGGTTGATGGGAGCAGAATAACAACTAAGAAGGTAGGTAGTGGGCGTTGAATGTGCAAAATGAAATAAGGATTGAAGCCAGAAACCTGAAAAGGCCCTGTGCACCCCACAATTAATATTATCTGCATTTTTCAGGTTTCAAACGTGGAATTTTGACCATTTGATTTTATGGGCCCATGTCTGTTTTGGGACCCCGCCACCCCACCATTTCCTGCCAAACTTTTAGTGACATTATTTTTTCCTCTTTTTTTTTTCTTCTTCACAAAATGGAACATTGAAATGAATTGTGTAGACCTGGTCTGTGCTGCTGCCATAAAAAACTACTTTGCATTCTGCAGTATCCCCCCAGTACATCACTCTCCCCAGTATATGCCATGGTATTTTGTAGTCATAGGCGTCGCTACAGGCGGATTGCCCACCTAAATTATTCCTTGAGCCCCCTTTTGCCCCCCACCAAATTTGGAACCCCCTCCCCCCCAGCCGCAGGACCAATATGTCCTTCTAAATGTATGGGCACACCTGCATTCTGGGGGCCCCATGGTGAATCACATTGCTGCCAGGAATGAGAAGAAAGAAAGCTTGTCTTTTAAGTATTATGTTAATCCAAAAATTACTGTGGTATATATATTGTTCCTAGAGTCACCACTGTCTGTAGTTATAGGGTCCTATAGGGGACATGCACTTTTCAGCTTTCAAATGTGAAGTTTTGACCATTTGATTTTATGGACCCATGTCTGAATTTGGGGACTGCCACAGGGTCTCAAAACAATTTCCCTCCTCCATTTATAATAGTATTTTTAACCATTTTCTACCTGTTTTGGGGGACATTTTCCTGTATGTTTCTTACACAGTGTACTTTGTATGAAAAATACAGAGACATTATGAGTAGTGGCAGGGGATGGGGTTAACCGTTGACAGCAGATGGAGATTAAAAACTGGCAGATGCTGGGTGATTAATGGAAGCTACATAATACTCCCTGGAGCCATCGCCAACACAGAATCCCGGCCGGAAGGGTGTGTTCCTTAAACACACTTGGCATTCCTTTTGGGAGTTTTTATTTGCGGCAGTTGGGGGGGATTTTATAAATGAAGTGGGCTTCATCAGTCCTCGGAGATCAACTGGAGCTGAAATTGCAGAAATGTTTATGATCCGGGGTGACTTTTTATGTATGAGAAAGGCATCATTTATATTGCCACCTTTTTGTAGCAGGCCTTGTCCTTCCTCATGGTGAGGTATGGCTGTAGCAGCTAGTCTGCCAGGTCCACACCTCCTATGTGCCTATTATAGTCCCTGATGCACGCTGGCTTCAAAGTAACCCCAGCTCTGCCACGAACAGGAACGGGCATAGTGCTCTTGTCATGGATGGTGTGGTGCACACACACATCCTTCCTGTCTCTAAACTTAAGTGCCAACAGCTCCTCCTGCCACAGAGCGGAGTATTCCCCCTTTTTTAGCCGGGTCTGTGCTAACTGTGCTGCGAGTACTGCAGGCAACTGTCTCGAAACAGTAAAGCAGTCTCAACAAAAGGGCACTGGTGTAAAATTATCAAGGTTCAGATGGTACCCTCTGTTAATCAGGTGGGGTATAAGGTCCCACACATTTTGAGCACTGGTTCCCAGATGCAGAAAACGTACCAGCATTTTATAACATAACCTGGGCATTGTATAGAGGTAGACATAACTATGTCTATCCTGCAGTAGGAGCGTATAGTCGTTTTTTTTGGTTATGCCCATACAAAGGATAAGGGCCCAAAATCGGCAGAGCTCCACGCCATCAATTGGATACCAGAAGCTGCAAGTTGGGTGGGCAGCAAGATAATGCTCTGCATAAATATAAGTCTGAGAGGCTATCACAGAAAGTATATCCTGCCCGGGGTAAAACCTGCCACATCCACCTTTATGCCAGGCATGGCAGTAAAAGGTGGGAAGATTGGTGAGCTTTGGTATGGTGGAACCCATACCTCACCATCACCAGCAGCAAAAGGAACTGAGACACTGACATCTCTGTCAATGGCAGAAAACCGATCTGCATCCAAGCCTGACGCCGTGTCAGTCGCACTAGAATCAGAGGCAGATTCCAGCAGGGCAGAAGCCTCTTCAGCAGTATTCTTCATTATTAAAAATACTAACTAACTCTAAGCACAAACAAATTTGAGCTGGATATTTGGGGGAAGGGTACTGAAACTACTACTAACTTTTTTTTTTTGTTTTTTAAAGATTTTATCCCACATATCAACCCCCCCAAAAAAAAACACCAAAGGAAAGGGAAAAAAGAGGAGAAATAAAGAACAAAAAAGGAAATAAAATAGAGATCAAACAACAACAAAAAAACAACTAAAAAAAGAAACAGATAATCAAATAACAAGAAAATAAATTAAATAAATGCAAAAAACAATGAAATAATAAACTGCAAGAATTGAATAATCCCTCAACAGCAGGAGTAACTCTCCTCCCTCTTTCTGATACAAGATGAAAGAGGCAGTTAGGAAGAGGTAGGGCTTTGTGGTGTCACTGAACTTATCATTTTTGAATAATTCTGGTCTTCCTAAACTAAACCTCTCGGAAGAAGCATCCTGGAACGCCCCTTGCCAGATTGGGCTTGGGGTGTCTGATTGACAGGCCAGTGATTTGAATCTCTGTGATCAGCGACAAATCACATTACCACGTACATGGGTATTGTTGCATTGCATTGCATGGTGAGCCCATACATGTACAGGCTTTCTCGTGAAGGGGTTAAAAGGAAGAGTTATGGCATCTTTTTGTGGGTATGTTTTTTCAAGATACTTTTTTATTTATTTTTTTTATTACCTGGCCATAATCCCACCTCCTGCTTCCTCTACTATTAGCACTTCCATAGAAGATCAGTCCAGTTTCATTTAGGACATATTCTTGCCTTTCAGTATCACTGTTCATGTACACTTCATCACCTGCAAAGATACATTAAACCATATGCACACATATTAGATCCCAGCTGTATTTATACCCCCCAAGTTTGCACCGTAACATTTTTAGGGGAAGCAGCTAGTATAGATATAATGGCGGTGGGGCTTATGTTAACCCAACATAACTCGAGGCCGTAGACCGTAGCCTAGTTTGTCAGTGGTTAATCCCAACGTGGCAGAATAACAGTAATGAAGAAGTATCTGCCTACCATTTACTTGATCTTCAGCACAGTAGTAATTTTCATAACAAAACAAATACTCTCTTGCATTTTAAACAATCTTGTTTAACTCTATACAGTATGTGCTCTGAGGAGTTAGTTAACAGGGGGTTTGTTTCTAGTCAGGGTTGTGAAGTGGGGTCTTTTACTCCAAGGCCTGTTTTGCAGTGCACTTTGTATGTAAAATACAGAGACATTGTGTATAGTGGCAGGTGATGGGGTTAACAGTTGGCATCTCCTCTGTTTTCCAACATTTTTTACCAACAGAAAAAAATCTGAGTGGACTAATACCTGATGCCCAAGGATTAAATAACACAAACATTTCTCCAAGGTTCCTTGAAGAAGTGCGCCCTCCGCTGGTGATCTGTAGACTCAGTCTGTAATGCCCAATGGATGCATTAACAGGAATATTGGTGGTAACAGTCATGGGGTTGCTAGTGGTGGATGCTGAGGAGGCACTCCAAGCTGTTCGGCTCCCAGAGCTAGAAATAGGCATTACAGCTTTTGTATTACTGGATTCTGATGGAGAAGGACCTGCCAAGGTAGAGAAAGATTAATCACAGGTTCAATAGAACACAGAACACAGCTGTCTTTAACTTGGAGCAAACAGGGGCAGTGTTCCTGGGCCTAGCCTTACCCTAGTGGCCCTCAGGGGCTGCCATTGAGCTCCTTCAATAGCCACTACAGTCTGGAGGTGGGAGTTTGTACAGTCATTGACACAAGGCTCTCTACTATCGTGTCCTCCTTCAAACCGCCTGCCAATCACCTGCTGATGCAGTATGACATCATACCCTGGCAGCCATGTGCAGGTGGCAAGCACACAGCAAAGGAAGTGTTAGCGGAGAGGTCTGTGTTGGTGACTGCTTTTCTCACACAATTATGAAGAGGGCCATGAAGGGTGGAACTTGTCCTGGGCTCCATTAGAAATAAAACAGCTGTGGATCAGACTACTCATCAATTTGAACATATAAAAGGTGCGCAAATATTTACAAAGAGCTTTGGGTTTGACCATGCTACTCTTAGATAATGAGCTTATTTCATGAAAACTTACCAATCTCAGTGGTCAAGGATAGACTGTCTCCAAACTGTAAGGGCCTGTTAAATGTCAGAGAGATGGTAAAAGGCTGCCCTCTCCTCAGAACGAGCTCATTGCTGATGAAGTCACTGGTCCTGTGAGCAGGCTCATTAATGCTTTGCTGGAAGTTCCAGTTTGTTAGCTGAAGACCTGGAAAAACATTATTACAGGAATTTAACGCACACACACATTATATACATTTCTTCTCAAGAAATATTCTGTAAACTCTTGGGGGGTAAGTGCAGTCTTACTCACTGTTTGGATTCCCCCCATCTGAATCCCTCATAGGGAAAAGGGTAAGTTAAAGAGGAGGAGAGATAAAGCGAAAGGGTGGGAAGATCAAGAGAACGAGAGGTAAAAAGCAAAGGAAAAAAGGAGAAATGAAGAGGAAGAGATAGACTGAGAAGAGGATCAAATAGGAGGGGAGAGATGATGAAGAAAGAGAAGGACAGGGAGAGAAGGACAGAGGTAAAGTAAAGGGGAGAGATAGAGGTATACTGAGAAAGGAGATTGACAAAAAACACAAAGATAATGAGAAAGAGGAAAGATACTGAGGGGGAGAAATTACTGTATGAGGAAGGGGAGGGGGAAAGTGTTTGTTAGGGCAAGTATATCTACAGGCAAGCAAGTGTGTGGATGCAATCTGGGTGCTGAGGCAAATCCTGTGGATGCAATTTGGGGACTGGCCTTTAGGGTGTGCAATCTGTGATATATGCCTGCAATTTAGGGTTTCCATCCATTTATTTGCTTTATACCTTTGATGCTGATTTAGCATGTGAGTTTTCATTTGATCTATACCTGCAAGACTGGGTTTGTGTGCTATTCAGTTGATCTATAACTGTAATGTTGTGTTTATTTGATCTATACATGGAGGAGAAAAAAAGGTGTGCCACAGTGTAGAGGGTACAACAGCAATGTATATCTGTTCAAAAACTACATGTATACCCTATAAGATAAAAAGACAAAAAAGGAGCTCCACCATTGCATTAGGTTTAAGACGGTTAGAATATAAAAGACACTGGGTTTTGACTTAACATTTACATTAACATTGCAGTTAGAAAATATATATTTATGTGAAAACTAGAATATTTCTGGTTATTACCATAGTTTATTCTCTGGCTTCTAAAAATTAGTATTTATCAATGGACTGTTCTATGTGAACACCTAGAAACTGGAATCAATGCTGGAGATAAATGTGTGGTAATTAAGTAGTAATTTAATGGAAAAATACATAAAAACAGTGATATATGTTATCTCTTTTTACAAATCTGGACTGTTGTGCTATTGTGAGAAAACTGCATTATATACGAGCAACGTGTGTGTGGGATCTGCTTTGGGCACAATAAAGTAATCTTCCCAGTGGCTGTTCACACACATCACCAGTAAATATAGGTTTGGGGTGCCACAGAAATACTTCTCATGCAAGATGGTTTAATTTTACCAAGCCATCCTTAAAGTAGAAAAATTATGTTAAATGTACAAAGGTTGATACTTCCTTCCCAAAACTGTTATCAACTTCACCTTCATATACAGCCAAAAGCCAGACAGAAAAACATAGCAACCTAATATACACTCTTATAAAGGTGAACTCCGCAAGAGCTCCTAAATACCAAAAGAATATAAAAGAAATGGAAAATTTAACTACCGTCTGAACTACAGGGTATGGACTTAGAACTAAGCTTCTTCTCTCAGACTCAGGTATACATGTTAGGGGGGGCATATGGAAAGAAAGCATTTCATGCTTTAATCCAAAGATATTGAAGGAGTGTCAAAAGTTATTGCAACACAAATCAAGTTGGGTATTCAACAAGTAAACTTGGCCGCAACCCCTACTAAATTCAGCAGGGTTCCATGGCACCTCTCACCCAACCCAGTTGGATGAGTTGAATATGAAGAATTGCTTTACTCAATTTTCAGGTTTGACTTATTTCACAATACACTGAAGTGTTAATTAAAATGTGTACGTATGATTTTTAGCTTTTAAAAATTGATTTATAGATCTCAGAAACATAAGAATGTTCCCAAGACATTTTGGCTTCATTCCCAGCAAGCTGGCACATTTTGTAATGGAATGTGGCACAACCCTTTTGAGCTATGAGGGCAAACTGCAATCCTAGTAAGCAAAACTACAGTGCAATGTCAAATATACTATAAATATATCATAACAAGTACGTTATAAGATTATTTCTTTATCCTTTTATATATACATCTGAGGAACATCACCTGAAATATCAGGTCACTATAAATTCATTATTGCTTCAACACCTTTTTTACACCAAGCGCACGTGGACAATTGTGTCCATTATAGTGAACATTGACTGCGTTACCGTCTCAGAAGAGCACTAACTAGTGTGTGTGTGCCATGACTAGAAGAACCCTCTAATTTCTGGAGCTCCACTAAACAGCTTGGACCATCCTTTTTCTATTTAGTCCCCTGTATTTAGCAGGGGACTAGTGCTAGTTATGGGGGCAACACAAGGATGAGGTTTTACACAGCTCTAGGCTGGACATCCAATCTATTAATTGAATCTAACATCTACTTTTGTAGGCACCTTTCTCAATGCTTTATTGTATTTCTGTGCTTTGCCAGATGATCTTCAGGACTAGGGGTAGGATATGACATCTTGATGCTGTGCATCATCTGATGGAAGCACTTGTGTAGCATTCTAAGTGACCATAAACCTCTGTACAATACAGTCTTATTCATAATAGGGTGAATACATGACTAATATCTTAGGCATTGTTGTATAGAGAAATTTATTTTCAGTATCGGTATGCATTTCCCAAAACATAACTACTTTGTTATATAGTCCTGTCCACCGTTACTGCCTGAAGTACTAAACTTGTTTCTACTGTATTGAATAATCCAATATGCATACCAATGGCTACATTTATAAACTCAATCCTGGATGTTAACTCTGCAGCAATCAACTGGAGCATTCTATTCCTTTCCATAATAAGTGCTGCACGATAGAAATCACTATTTACAGGTGACCTCATAATCCTTTAGCATATTTGACGACAATGGTTCTATTGTATACAAACGCCATGGATTACAGAACAAAACAGTTGCTTTGTTGTATGCAAGATAACATATAGATTATATAGATGTTCTATCATTTAAAATATTGTAGAAAAAAGCCATAATATAATCCAAAAAGTTATTGATTTTTTGGTAATATTCCTTTTTTAAGTTATTCATCCCAAATGCTCATTCATACACTCATAACACTTTGCACTAGAATTATACCTAATCTAATGACCTAATCTAATCTTAAATCTAATGACCAATGTTCCTTTTAACACAAGCAGGATTTGTAGGGAACTTGAGTAAATGGAGGTAGAGATGTGGCTCTTCCATACCTGTGATTTAGACCCGGGCAAATGTCCATGAACTTGTTTCATACAACATAAAACATTACACATCTATTACAATAAACAGTAACATTGTTATTGGAAACATTCAAAAGTTATGCTGCAGGAAAATAATATCTGAAATACTAAAACTTAACACAAATATACTTACTAGTCATTTTGCTGCCTTAGAATGCGGTTCAAGCAGTGGAGTGAATGATCACAATGAATGATAGATTTTGCTTTTTTCACTGCTTATATCCCAATCTCTGGGTCTTGCTCGTGAACAATACTTAAATATGTAAACCAGATAGGTGGGGTTTTCCTAATTATTTTAACTGCTGTATACATACATTAGTGTTGCACAATGTTGGGTGTGTACAGATGTGAAGGGTTAGCACGTGTCAATCAACAGAGCCTGTCTGGGGACACGCCGGAAAAGGCTAGACCGAAAATAATAATTAATATTCAAGGTCCAAATCATTCAAGTAAATCTGAACATTAAAATAAGTCAAATGTGCATAAAAAGGAGGCTTCTGTATAAAAATTACAGAAGTTTTAAGAAATTTGAAACATTTTTCTGCCTAAAAAGTCTTAGTGAATCCATTGAACGACATAAAAAACACATTCTTTAAAGACGAAGATATAATAAACACAGAAATGTTAAATACAAAAAATGTTTTAACTTTAACTTATATTAATTCATAAAGTTATTAAGCAGGTATCTTTTAATGGGATTTTGATTTGCTGCATCCAAGGACCAATGACATATAACCAATAAACATTAAATATGGAATACACTTTTTTATGTTTCTGGGCTTCAAAAGAATAATTACAGTTAATAATGTGCACTTGACATATCTTTTGTGTTAGTTTTGCAGGCATCTCTATTATTGGATAATAATCCCTGAAAAGTAGAGCAGGCCATCTACAATTAATTACCAGGTACCATGTTATTAAGAAATGGCATGAGAGGAACAAAGTACACAGATACACATACAAGAAGTTACATCAGGTTTCGTATAATCATTGTATTGTTGCCAAATAAAATGGCTGTTCTTAAGAATTCTATATGTTGCGGGTAAAGCTTTGCTGCCCCATGTAATATACATCCACTTATTAAATTAAATTATCTGACTATATGAATTTATGCCAGCTTCATTGGTGTCCAGTCTGAAATGGTCGATCTGGCAACCATGCTATTATGATAACATTATATAAATATATTCGGGGCCAATACAAACCATTCTGTGGAAATCTGTTAATAAACAGGACTATGCATAGGACACGTGGTCACGCGTTTAGACTGGAAGAAAGGAGACTTAGACTAAAGCAGAGGAAAGGGTTTTTTACAGTAAGGGCAGTAAGGATGTGGAATTCTCTGCCTGCAGAGGTAGTTTTATCAGAGTCGGTACAGACGTTTAAACAGCAACTGGATGAATACCTGGAAAAACATAATAATTCAGCGGATTAATCTTTAATTATGGGAACAGCTTATTGATTCCAAGGAGAAATCTGACTCCATTTTTGGGGTCAAGAAGGAATTTTATTTTTCCCTGTGTTAGCTTGAAAAGAGCTCGAACGGGGTTTTTTTGCCTTTCTTTTGGATCAACAGCAACAAATTAACAGATATAGGAAAGGCTGAACTTGATGGACGCATGTCTTTTTTCAGCCTATATAACTATGTAACCCCAAGGATATACATAAATGCTATGTTTTGTACAAACTTAGAAATTATCACTACAAGGTCATTGACTAGATGATGTTACGATATAGTTTCTGGTTGTTGGTTACTACGCTTTTAACATCTTATCTTAAATTTTCTGCTTAGGCATAGCTGTCCCTATTTGCGATTTGTTTTATAGCTACAAATAGAATAAAAATAATACAATTCAGTGTCAATAAATTGTTGTTAGATTGCGCAACTCCTGTCATACATATCTTCCCTTGAGCATTGCGTGAGTATTTGCATGCATAGCTTCTAGGTGTGTCCCTACTCCCTATAATTATTGCAAGAGCCATACCTTTGCTGGAAGTACATTTTGGCACAAGGAAATAAATATTGCAATCTATTTTATAGATATTCCATCCAATGGAGTGTAAAAATGGGAATTATGCTCTTATTCAATGATAGTTTCAGTATAAGGGTGACAAACTCCCAGTTTCATGACCACACAGCTGAGTAAGCCTGAACACCTGCACCTAAATTCTAATCACTTACATATGAGTCAAATATCGAGTAATTGATACCGTTGACTTTGAAATGTGGATTTCCCTGCACCATATGTCATTTTGTCTATAGCATTGAATCTATAATGACTTACTGAAATCTGTGCTATATGTTATTAATTAATGTTATGCGGTTATTTTTTATAATATTATGTCTTGTGTCTGAATCTAATATAGCACCGTACACGGACGGGAGAATAAAATACTTAAAGGCAGGTTATCCAAAGGCACATATGATGGGATCTATTTATTAAAGACCACGCTTACCTTTCTTTATAGGTAAAGCACTGCATTTGACAGATGACCCTTTTCACTGCTGCAACCCCAAAAGTACTTCATCTGTACTTGCACAATGTCATTACTACTTTGGGTCCTTGTGTGAGACTGGTCCATAGAAAGCTGCATCATAGGTTAAAAAGCTAACAAGTGACTGTGACCCTATGACTCTTATTGTTATCCTGGCCCTAAAGCCAGTGTTTGGTCCCATTAACCCCAATAGATGAGAAGTAAAGGGACAGAAAGTGTGTAGAGTCTGATTGTTCAACAAGCTGGTCTATTCACTAAACTGAGCGCTTGGAAGTTGGGTTAAAATGCAAATTTGCATTAGTTGCTTTTATTTCAACTCCTCAGTCCTACTGGGAACAGAATGAGGAGTGAGGGGGAAGCACGACTTGTAGTCCATGTTTGGGTGAGGACATGAAAGGTCACATTGTATTTCCATAACCTCCCCTGTTCCTAGCAAAATTTATAAGTGGCAGATTGGTGTTAGCGTGCAAAGGCATGCGACTGTAATCAAATCTAGTCAGTAGAGTTAAACCTTAAATTGACTTACCACTCGACTTCTTTGTGAAGAGCAAGTTGCGTAATGACAAGAACAAAAGTTGTACGAACAAAAAAATATCTGAGATAATATTTTCAACATGTTATCTTCAGAATTTAAATATATGGTCTGTTTTTAAATTAAAATGTATTCCGACGGCCAAAGTTAAAAGAGTTGATCCGTTACCATGATGCAACCGTGAGAATGTTCCAGTCAGCATGAGAATAACATTGGTTGCTATGGTCATAAGACCCCTTATCAAACCTTGGACTATAATCAACTTCTTATGATTGACTCCCTAAAAAAGGAAGAAATTAATTTAAAATGAAGAAATACTCTAGAGCAGATAAGTTATTAATTGGGAATGGCATCCCATGGCAGGACAGAGAGGTTTGACACTGAGTATTTTACAAATAAGCGCTAAACATATTGTTACGTCCTCGTCTACTGACTGCTGCTGGCTACCTGGAGACAAGCAACAGACAACAAGGGAGCATGGAGGCTTTAGGAACCTATGTGGCTATTCCTTTTTTTAGCCACATATTATTTAAAGCATTCTTCTTATTTACTAAAGATACATTTAAGGTTTCCTCTAAATGCCACCAGGGGTCATACCTTGGGTCATACCTTGGTAACAGAAAAAGGCTAGTAAAAACAGATTCACGTGTTAGTAGGATATTCCTAACGAATATAATTTAATGATACTAATATACCTAATGTATTTTAAATATACGCCTGCTTTTCACTCATGAGATTATCAATATAGATAATAATACAGACACTAAGTAATATTCCAATATAACAAATTCTCATTAATCAGTAGTTCCCATACAGCCAATTTCCTCGACAATACAAAGCTCATTAAAAGACAAGAATGTACAAGCAACCTTAAAGCTTAAACAATACAAACTTTAACCCACACATTTAAGGTGTATCCAGTTAATCCCAGACACGATACTCTGTACCTAAAACTCTCACTGGCCACTTTATTAGGTATACCTGTTCAGTTGTTTGTTAACACAAAAAGCTAATCAGCCAATCACATGGCAGCAACTCAATGCATTTAGGCATTTAGACATGGTCAAGACAACTTGCTGAAGTTCAAACCGGGCATCAGAATGGGGAGGAAAGGGAATTTAAGTGAGTTTTAACATGGCATGGTTGTTGTGACAGTGGCTGGTCTGAGTATTTCAGAGACTGCTGATCTACCGGGATTTTCACGCACAACCATCTTTAGGGTTTACAGAGAATAGTCCGAAAAAGGGAAAATATCCAGTGAGCGGCAGTTGTGTGGATGAAAATGCCTTGTTGATGTCAGAGGAGAATTGGTTCGACACTGGTTCGAGACGACATAAAGGCAACAGTAACTCAAATAATCACTCGTGACAACCAAGGTATGCAGAATATCATCTCTGAATGCACAACACGTCGAACCTTGAAGTAAATGGGCTACAGCAGCAGAAGACCACATCGGGTGCTGCACCTGTCAGCTAAGAACAGGAAACTGAGGCTACAATTCTCACAGGCTCACCAAAATTGGATAATGGAAGAATGTTGCCTGGTTGATTTCAGCTGCTACATTAAGATGGCAGGGTCAGAATTTGACCAATTGAGCATTGTTTAAATGTGACAGCCTACCTGGGTATTGTTGCTGACCATGTCAATCCCTTTAGGACCACAGTGTACCCATCTTCTGATGGCTACTTCCAGCAGGATAATGCACCATGTCACAAAGCTCACATTATCTCAAACTGGTTTCTTGAACATGACAATGAGATCACTGTACTCCAATGGCCCCACAGTCACCAGATCCCAATCCAAAAGAGCACCTTTGGGATGTGGTGGAACGGGAGATTCACATCATGGATGTGCAGCTGACAAATCTACAGCAACTGAATGATGCCATCATGTCCATATGGACCAAAATTTCTGAGGAATGTTTCCAGCGCCTTGTAGAAAGTATGCCACGAAGAATGAAGGCAGTTCTGAAGGCAAACGGGCCTCCAACCCTGTACTAGCAAGGTGTACTTAATATAGAGGCCAGTGAGTGTATATTCCAGCTGCTTTGCTTCAGACTGTTTGTGTTAACCAAAGACATAGTTATGAAAAGCATTAATCATCCATTTTTGTGATGCTAAAAAAGAAGACATCTTTTAAACATAAATGTAGGCTCAGATTTGCTTTTTATCATAGAGGATGTTGGTCAAGTGGGGTCCTGGGGCAACACTGTTACAAGGGCTCCCTCCATATATCATACACACACAAACACATCCCTATTTAAATATGCACACAGCGCAAGAGCAAGTCATTGATTAGTCAATAAGATTACCCTTTTACAAACGTGGTACTTCACTTTTTTGAAAACCGATGGCCCATCTACATGTTCACTGGTGGTATACTCTACCATTTGGACTCTCTTCCTGAAGCAGTAGAGGGACCCAGCACAAAATGGCCTCCCATCTGGACTTAGCAGCACAAGTACTGTACGCATGCTCTGCTGTGTAGGCTAATACGGAAATTGCACTGCAACAGGCAAGCAGAAAGTAGACCTTTGGTTTGTACAACAAAAAAACAATATAAAAAAAAACAAAAAACAATATAATATGATGATTGTTGGTTTTAAGGTAAAAAGGGTATTTTTTGTCAGATACCATACAGGCATGTAGTATTAGTTTTTGAACTATTACAAGTTTTGAAATGCACTGAGAAAATGTTTAAACGACTACAGAAAACTACAATATTGATTTAAAATGTATTGTAATATAACAGTAATAATAATAATACAATAATAACATTGTGTTAACAATGGTTTAAAACACCAGTTGCCGAAATAAGGAATAAGGTAAGAAAACCTTAATATCCCTAATAGTATCCTGGTTATAGCTCCTCCAGTCAAGAATATACAAGAGAAGTCTTGCCATGTTGTTATGAGATACACCCTCTTTAAATTATATAGTTTTTCAAGACATAATAACAATCGTCTGTTATATTACACTGTGTCATGATTTATTCAAAAATAAAATGGATAAGCCATGTGTAAAAAATTAAGTACACCCTCACTGCTTCCAAACAATTTAAAGTCCACCATTCTATAGTGAGAAATATAATACAAAAGTGGAAAACATTCAAGACGTTGGTGAACTTCCCAGCAAAGGGTTGCCAGGAGAAAGACGTTTCTCGTTAAAGTCAGGTTTGCAAACTTGCATCTGAACAAACCACAAGACTTCTGGAACAACATCCTATGGACAGACAAGACCAAAGTGGAGATGTTTGGCCATAATGTACAATGCCACATTTGGTGAAAACCAAACACAGCATATCAGCAAAAACACCTCATACCAAGCACAGTGGTAGAAGGGTAATGATTTTGCCTTGTTTTGCAACCACAGGACCTGGGAACCTTGTAGTCATTGAGTCAACCATAAACTCCTCTGTATACCAAAGTATTCTAGAGTCAAATGTGAGGCCATCTGTCTGACAGCTAAATCTTGTTCTAAATTGGGTCATGCAACAGGACAATGATCCCAAGCACACCAGCAGATCAGGATGGCTAAAAAAAGGAAAAGAATCAAGGTGTTGCAATGGCGCAGTCAAAGTCCAGACCTCAACCTGATTGAAAGACTGTGGGGGGCCTTAGGAGAGCTGTGCATAAACAAATACCTGCTAACCGCAGTGAACTGAAACAAAATTCTTCCACAACGATCATAAGTCATATAGAAAATGATTACTTGAAGTAATTGCTTCTAAAGGTGGTTCTACAAGCTATTGACTGATAAAGTGTACTTAGTTTTGCATACATGGCTTCTCCATTTTGGCTTTATTTTTGTTGAATAAATCATGACAGTGTAATATAAGTGTTGTTCATCTGAGGTTGTAGTTATCTAATTTTTAGACCTACTAAGAAACAGATGATTGTTATGTCCTGATATGTAAAACCATATAATTCAAAGAGGGTGTACTTTCTTTTTGTAACTAACTGTAAATGCATTAAAGCCTTAATTCTGATCATCTGAATTATTATTATTATTCACTGATTTATTCAGTGCCATCATTTTCAGAAGCTCTGTGAGTTGTGTTCAGTGCTACTCTTGGTAGCAGGAACAGTGTTGCAGCATGCCCACTCCCTGCCCACTTCCCCTCCAACACTGGCTTGTGTCTCACAACTTCAACAGGGGAGCCCACCAACGTCAGTGGGACTTCCCACACTCATGCCACAAGGGTGGCTCTGAGTGGCAAGAGCCAGAAAGTTATGCTTATGCAGCCTTACAAGTGTTTCACATAGAAACACTAGAGGGACGGAGTGGCCCTAGGGAAGTTTTACATATATGCATAGGGATGAGTTGTGGCAAAAAAAAAAATCAGTGAGTGTGTGTGTCTATGTGTATACAATTATACAGCACTTAGTGTTTCACATTATAATATTGCAAGTGTAAGAGGTACAATAGGCATTCATACAATAGAAAAGCAGCTCCCATAAGATTAATTATTGCTGAACCATGCATGAAGTGATAGCTGTAATGTGTGGTGTACCCTTCTGTTGAATAGCATACAAACGTGAGGATATGAAAAGATATATTTAAGTGTCATATACATATTATGTGATATTTAAGAGTGTACAGAGAAGAGAAGGGGGTTCAGAACAAAGCCCTGGCATACACTATGCAGCAATTTCAACCCATTTACAAGTTAGTCCAACGAGCAGGAAAGTATGTGCAAGAATCTATCCCTGAGTGCTGACAGTCATTAGCAAAGGAATCAGAAAAAGAAGATTCGTGCAGTGTTCCCAGGTACGATTATATGCTATTGGATACAGATTTTTTTACACTCATATCGAATACAGAATTGTAAAACATTATAACATTAATCAACAAAACATTTTTATTAATAGTACAGATGTCAGGATGTTATTATAGATTTAACATCATAAGGTATGAGGATGAATTGTTATATTTCCCAATAAAAAGTTATTGGTTATCTTATATTTGTGTTTCACAGTTAGGTCCAGAAATATTTGGACACTGAAAATGTCCTGTTTTTTCCTGTTATTCTGGTACAGGTTGAACTTCGTTTCATATGTCTAAAGAATGCTGTTTCAGAATTGGGCTGGCTTTTTTAGATGTTTTTTTAGCAAAGTCTCATCTGGTCTTTTCTATTCTTGAGGCTTATTAATGGTTTGAACCTTGTGGTGACCCCTCTGTACTTGCTCTTGTGAGGTCTTGACAGCTGGAGAGACTGAACAAGTATGCGTTATTGAGGTATCTGTGAATGAGGGGATGAATGAGTATCTGTAAATGAGCATATGAATGAGTGAATGAGCATATGAATGAGTGAATGAATGTTTGTGAATGAGTAAATGAATGAATATGTGTATAATAGCATGGATGTGTAAGGGGGGCATGTTACAGGGAGGCTGTTTGAGGCTAGGATGGCAAGTCCTATGCTTCCAATCTGGGTGTTGGGCAGGTCCTGCTTCCAATCTGGGTGCCAGGGCTGACATGATACTAAAGGGGGCAATATGCAAGGGTATGGGGGCATTCACTTTTACATATTGCTGACCAGCCCAGATAAAATGCTGCCCTGCAGTATGGAGGATGTATAGACTTATGGAAGGGAACCAACTAGTCAGTAGCAAGGCAGTATTTTATCTGGGCCGGCGGCATCAATACACAAGGGAGGCAGCTGGGGCATTACATAAATACTAAAGTGAGAGGCAGGCTGGGGGCATAAATACACATAGTGCTAGCTGGGGGCGATACACAAGGGGGCAAAAACACAAAAGGGAGGGTCAACGGGTGTCAATGTGGCAGAGCCTGTCCTGGTGTTGGTGTGGCAGAGCCTGCCCTGGTGTGTGTATTTATGTGTAGGTGTGGCAGAGCCTGTCCCGGTGTGTGTTTGGGTGTCTGTGTTCCGTGGATGCCGTAAAGCCGCCATTAGCGGCCAAAGCAGGTATTTGAAAGCAGTGTACATGTACAGTCTTTGTCACAAATGCATTGCATTGTGTGGATAAATCATTATTTCATGTATGGGAGAAAATAGAAGCTATCTAACCCAACCTAGTTATTAAATGTACCAGTTAACAAATTGATAACTGTGTTCAATTTGACACCCAAGCATGAATACTGCCAGCCCTGTTGAATCTAAACGCCAATTAAATAGAACCGGTCTTGCAAAGTAAAGTAGGCCTAAAGAAGTTGGATCTAAAGAAATTCAAGAACAGATGAGAAACAAAGTCATTGGCATGTATCAGTTTAGAAAGGACTACAAAGATATCTGGGGATCCAGGAAACCAAGATGAGGGCCAATATCTACAAACGGAGAAAACCTGGAACAGTGGTGAACCTTAAATACACGAAATAATCATTTAAATCTGCATTTTGTGTTTGTCTTATATAAAATTATTTACATGGATTTAAACATTTATATCTGACAAATACGCAAAAATACAAAAAATCAGGAAGGGGCAAATACTTTATCACACCACTGTATGTCTGGTGGAGCTTTAGTTAAATAGTATGCAACAAATGCAGCTTATTGCAGGAATAAGTCATTAATGAGTCAAAATGCAAATACAGTAAGCAAAACATATTTACCAATATCTAAAACCAGAACAACAGTAAACAAAACAACACTATAACTATTTCTTTAATAATCAATATCGTTCAACTCTGGATATTTAGGATCCTTTGACATTAATGACCTTGTACCCTTTCATTGTTAAGAATCTGCCGCACTGAATCATAATCTGTAGTTGCTTTGATCCTTTTGTGTAGGGGATTAACTCCAGCGTGATGCTTGTTTCCTCTTTTGGCTTCAAGGATGTTCTAAAAACAAGAAAATGGTTAACATTTCCTATTACTATAAATCCATATATAAACATCTAACATAAACTACAGACAAGTTTAATGTTAATATAATTTACTTAGTTTACAAAATTCCAGCAAATATTTTAATGATGTTTCAAGGGGACATTGTGTAAGCTTTATGTGGTAGTCATGTTTTTTGTTGTTTTGTTTTGTTTTCTAGGCATTAGTGTTTCCTTCACTAGTGGTTCCTTTTTATCAGAATATTTACTGGTGTTTCATTTATAAATATGTGTGTCTGCTGGTTCTTCATGCACGGTTATGTGTTCCCGATGCATTCACCCCAGTGGCAGGGTTCAGCATTAAACACTAGACATCGACGGCTAAAAACTAATAATTAAATAAAAGCTACACCTAAAACACTAGAGGGCACGGTCTGGCAGGCAGAAAGTTTTAAATGTACATAGGAGGAGTCATGGCAGAAGTATAGATGTTAAATTTTTGTTCTTAAATTTATATAGTGGTAACATGTTATTTGTACTATATATTTTGCAGTCATATAATATATTGGTCATGCAGACATTATGTTTTGGGTTTGATCAAAGGATGTCTCTGCCAAGGATGTAGATTTGATCTTTTTGGAACTAAATATATATATATATATATAATGGGTCGGGTTTTGTAAAATAGACTTTTGTGTTGTAATTTAAAGGTGATGTTTCTACTTACAACTTCATGAGCTGCTCTTTAATCAAACCACTGCCCTCAGCATGCAGTTTGCAGTCCACAAGGTCCTCAGACAGAGGGTTAGTAAATGTCACTTCCACGTGTAATTGATTGTTTATTAGAGCCTCATTCAAAACCTGCAACCACAAAAAAGTTGCCGTTATATGCGTTCTGTTAAGAATTAAAATGAAAGCTTATAAATGGTGTTAAGTGTGACATTTTTATTGCAGAACAGCCACAGCAAGTGGGCTACTAAGTTGTCAAGCCGCATGGGGCATGCTATAGCTGGGTGTCTGTATGGAGTGGGACTAGATGGAGAGATCACCATAGGTCCAAATGAGGAGACCTGTGATCAACCTACAAACCGCCCTTGCAGCATGTAAAAGAAAACCCCTACCATTAAATGCACTTTATTATCATATCACATTTTCATCAAGAGGCTTGTTTTAAGTGTTCCTTTCTTACTTTGATATTGATCCTTGGACGTTTCAATGTGATACTTTTAGAAATAAGTAGTTTTTCTTCCATATCAACGTCACACAAGGCTGTCACTTCAACCACATTGTCATCTGTAAGGGCTCTCGCATACTGGCTGTAAGGGATGTCAAATGGTATTTCTTTTTCTGCAAATTCAAATATAATTCATTATTTTAACCTTATCTGCTGCTTATGTAATATGGCGGCAACATCATGATATTAGTGGTAGAGCTCCATATATATCTATATATTTATATCTATCTACCTTTATAAAAGCCAGAATCACAAACGCATGCTGAGTCCCATAAAGGACAAAACAGATGTTACAGTGGACATTAGCTCTTAAAAGAAATAAAGTGGATATTGAGGAAAAAGGGGAACCTTGTTAGCCTTGTGAGCAAATTCCACCCAAAATCCCAGTGGCCGTAGCACAACAAGCATTCTGGCTTTCATGTTGCTTAAAAATGATGCCTTATTCATAGTTTCATTTGGGAACACTTCATTTTCATGTGACACTGATGTTATTTTCCATACAAACTTTAAAACCTTCTTCCCATGTATCATGAGTTGTTTTCATGTAATTAACATGTAAGAGTTACATTACATACATGTTAAATAATGATACGAGAGGGTGCAATCAAAGTATAAAAGGGCATTTAACCATGCATTTTTAGGCCAATCTGTGAACAGCACACTGCGCATGGCTTTGAATTGTACTGAGGCTGGTGACCTGAATGCCTATACTTCATATTCTTTCTAACAAAATTCTTTTCTGCGAATGAATGAGCAGCTTAGACATTTGTTAACATGTCCTGAAACCCTAGGCCTACAGTGGCGGCAGTAGGTTCAAGAACTGGCTTTAGGGATAACCTAGTTGTATTCCAAAAAAGTATATAGCATATGTGTTAAGAACGTTCATGATTGTTGGGGCAGGGATTGTGAACAATGGAAACTAAAGGCTAATTTTAAGATTTGCGAAGATAAATATTACACAATTTTTTTAAAAGATTTGACTTTAATGTCTATCTCTCATATATAGTTAAAGGAAGACAATTCAAACTAAGAAAACAGCTGTGTAATTATTTGCATTAAGAGAAAAAGTTAAAATGTTCACACCTTCTGTAGGACGCAGAGTAAGGGATCTGAATTCATTCATGAATTTTCTCATTATTTTTCTGGTATAGCTGGTAGCGGTCACATTTAACTTAATCTTCACGGCTTTGTCAGATGAGGTTGAGTTTGAAATCGACAAAATTATTTTGATATCCTCGCCAACAAAAGGAGAATCAATGCTCTTGAATTTTCCAGATACTTTGGGTCTAATAGCTGGCTTTCGGGCTGGTCTTCTAGCAATGCCTGATGTGACAGGAGTAATCATTCTGCTTGTTTCATCATTAAATGTGGTCCATCCAAACAGCTGGAGAAATGCCTTATAATAAACCTCTCTCTCTTTATCGCTTCCTGAAGGGAATAAACTACAATAGAGTCAACGTCCAGGATCAAGCTAGGAACAAAAATAAAACTTTAGTTCTCATTCAATTGGAGTAACAAATTAGTAATTAGATACTCCTAGTTCTGGTCCCGACTAGGGATGACGGGGCTGTCTTGGCAGCTCAAGGCCAGCGACCGCCTGATGAGGTGAGTGCGGCTGATAGCTGGATTTGTCCAGCTGCACTTAATGCTTTTATGCTTGCACGGTGCAACACCTAATTCTCTCTGAAAACTTACCTTCTTCATATTTGTAATGATTTGTGATGTCTACACGGTCATCGGTCCCAACAGCTTTGGTGCTTGTAAACTTCCCTATGGAATAACTGTCTGTGTGAATTTGTTCAAACTTTTTTTCGTCCTCGTTGTAAACCCATGCAGCAACGTCAGCATTAACCTCAGAGAATACAAAGGCACCATCATAGTTCAGCAAAATCTCTCCTTCCTTAACAGCTTTAACAGATGTAGGCCCAAGCCTAAAAACTCCTAGAATGTAAGATATAGTTAGAGCAGGTATCCCCCTTTACCTCTTTTCCAATCCCAACTTACAGTACTTAAGCTTACCGTCACTTCTCTCTTGTGGTGTAGCATCTAAAGCTTGCCATCCGTCATAAGAGTGGCCAAGATCTTTTCTAGTAAGCCAAACCTCGTTCCAGACGTGAAAGTTCCTACAAGTAATCACACAGTATCATTATATTCGTATTTTTGCCATTCCTGAATATATATTAAATGAAAACCATATTTTAATAGTCAACACTGCACCCAACAAATTATCTATGATGTATAGAGAAATATTGAATATTATTGTATGTTCACAAGTGTGATATTTTTAAATCAGTTATTGTGCCTGTTTGCAGGGCTGGTAGTACTCAGTGCCAAGCATAACACCAAGCGTCGAATCATGTGGTGTAAATCGCCCCGCCACTGGACTCTGGAGTAGTGGAAACGTGTTCTGTGGAGTGACGAATGACGCTTCTCTGTTTGGCAATTCTGGGTTCGGCAAGTGTCAGGAGTGCATTGTGCCAACTGTAAAGTTTGGTGGAGGAGGGATAACGGTATGTGGCTGTTTTTCAGGGGCTGGGCCCCTTACTTCCAGTGAAGGGAAATCTAAATGCTTCAGTATACAAAGGCATTTTGGGCAATGCTATGCTTCCAATATTGTGGAAACAGTTTGGGGAAGGCCCTTTTCTATTCCCGCATGACTGTGCCCTGGTGCACATAGCAAGGTCCATAAAGACATGGTTGGATGAGTTTGGTGTGGAAGAACCTGACTGCCCCCCCCCCACAGAGCCCTGACCTAAACCCCATCCAACACCTTTGAGATGAACTGGAATGGAGATTGCGAGCAAGGCTTTCTCGTCCAACATCAGTGCCTTACCTCACAAATACTCTACTGAATGAATGGACATAAACTCTCACACAAACACTTTTGTGAAAAGCCTTTCCAGAAGAGTGGAAGCTGTTGTAGCTGCAAAGGGGGGGTGCATATTAATATCTATGTATTTGGAAGGCAATGTCATAAAAGTGTCCATATAGCGTAAGTTATCTTCCCCATTGTGGTCCAGCTGGAGACCCACAGGCCTAGATACATTAAAACATTTTGTACAAATCTCATCTGGTTTAAAAGGTATTATACAATGTATTATATCAGTATGTTAATTGCATTGAGTCCTACTACCAACACATAAAAACACTTATTACTTTTCTTACCAAATGCTGTCATTTCCCCTCAAACTGTTCCCTTCTTCATCGAAGTACGAGTCAATGCTAAGGTTGGCATTGGTGTCATGAGCAGAGGAAAAATTTGTAACAATACGAGTTGGAATTCCCAAACATCTCAGTACTAAAAGAAAACAAAGGAATGATTGGCAGGGGAAATATGTTATCAATATCTAGAAAGAGAAGAACTTTTTTTATTACTAGTATCTGATTTTCAAAAACATTTTCCTTTTTTTTTTTTTAAATGTTTAGTTTGCTTAATATGTTTGAGGCAGCTGTGTTAGCCCCTTGTATATGTTTTAGCTAGGTATTTTAGCCCAATCTACTAGACAAATACCCTGACTACTTATCATAGTGCCTGTAGTAAACAAAGGTTTATTCCCAATCACCCAGACATTCTTGCTAACAAAAGTCTTTGGGGAACAGACTACTCAGCAAGCCATAGAGAATAAGCTCAGTGTCATGTCTGAACATGGAAAGTCACTCAAAATATATAAATGATGACAATGGCAGCCTCAAGTCCGGAAATAAAGCAAGTTCTTCAGAACAAAATGAGACAAAGCTAGGTTACTGTGTACAGAACTAGATTTTATGATCAAAGAGAAAAATATTGTTTTCCATAAAACTTGCTTTTTAAGAGGCATCATCCATAAGTACCTGTACAAAGCACCCCTGCAAAGACCCAACACTGCCCGTAACGCACTGGTCCAGATGTTATCCATTTCTTCATAATCTGAACACTTCCTGTCCAGCTCACTGGACTTACGCCTCCATCATATTGCCCACTCCAGTTGCCAACAACAACACCATGGTCATCATTACTATTAATCTAAAACGAGAAAAAGGTTTTCATTATTACATTTTCTTGACAACGTAGACCTTTTACTGCACACCATACATGTATCCTTTTAAAGGTCATCTGTGTGGCATGAAGAAAGTTAATATTTTATTGTAGAATAACACCAATTGGTTGGTACACTTAAGTGGGCTTTTGAAGAAGACTTGCAGTTTCAGATTGCCAATTTCTGAATGAATTAAACCCAAGTGAGGTTCTTCCGCAGGGAGAAGGAGCTTGGGTGGTGAGTTTCTCTTACTGGACACATTGAGCAGTAGCTTATAAGTAGCAGAGACATTTCTGCAGGTGAAGCTGGGACTGGGCTGCTGGCCCTTAATAGTACATACAGTTTAGACTGAAACCCTTCTGCAAAACCTTGTTATATACAGTCCAAAGTCGAGTTTTCTTTACCATTGCACTACATATTCTCCCCACATGCTTTGGATCATAGAGAAGTGAATTGTCCACTAGGGAGTTCTTTTCCAGTAGCGTTAAGCAAATATCCAAGATTCCTTCTTCAAACTAGAAAAGAGAATATGTAAACTGAAAATGCTATTTTAAAGAATGCAATATCTGAAATATTTTATTATTAATGAAGCAGAATCTGCACATATATCATATGATTAAACATAGCCTTGTGTAGTTTATTGAATGCAGAGGCACCAAACAACATAATATTCTATATTTAGGTTTAACATATGTATGTCAGACATATCCAACAGGATTATACAGAACTACATTTCCACTAATATTAGAAAAAATGCACATGGTAGACACGGGCAGACTGACACATCTGACAGAGACACGATTCCCCCCTAATATTAGAAATAAACCACTCAAAGTAACTTTTTGGACTCCACACCTGTGACACTTACAGTAGGGTAGATGAGTCAATTTCAGCTTCAACATCAACCCTATTACTGTCACTGCCTCACTCTCCTAACTCCAATCAGTCTGTGGCTGCTACTGACAAGTTAATATGGCGTCAGCACTCTTCTATGGCTATGATTATCTCTTCCCCTGTAGATACTGGCTGGCCAGAGTGAGAAAAAGTTAAGAAACAACTCCACTCGTTGTTGGACCCATCAATTACAGCCATAACCATCATTTTGCTCTTACGGACTGGCGCCAAAGCCATTGTCTCCCCAGGCCAAGCTGCTCCATACTGTACCTTGGCCAGCGGGACTAAAATCCCCATACCTCAAAAGCCAAGTTGCTCAGTGCGGTTGTCTGAGACAACTGCTCTACGCAACTTGGTCTGGAAGGAACATGGATTTTATCTCTTTGGATATGATGAATACATTTCTCATTTTTCTTTTGGTACAAAAACCCGACAAATATTTTTACATGAGATATGCCACTTTTTATGCCATAAGTGATCTGTGCCACCATCACATTCTAAAAAACCATTTGAACAACCACAGTTTTGCATGTTACGCTGTTTTTTTTTAAATAGTTGTATCTGCTTTATAAACCACTACTGATATCTTATAACTATTACTGCGATTTAGAATATTTTGGTGATTCTTACCATTTTTACCCATAACTAAACAAGTAAATAAAACTGTAAATTAGTAATGATTATGTATTTATTCCATTATAGTGTACTCACTTGTCCTAGGTTCCATCCTTGCTCCCCAATGTAAGTATCGTCTCCATAATACAAGATGGTATTGTCACTTAATACGTATTCTATTCTTTCGTCTTCATTATCCAGGTAAACATCATCCTCTTAAGCAAAACGTTGTTACATATTTTATTAATTTACTTATAATCTGCTACACTATTTTTTTTAATTTAATGTATTAATATCTAGGAAAATAATATTTTAAACATGCATTTGACTGATAGCTTAAAGGGACAGGGGTTACAAATTTAATTACCAGATTCCCATGGATTGAAGAGTAGTATAAATTCTCCAATTAGATGAGAAGAAATGTTTTCTGAGAAAAGCTGCACCCTGAGCTTGTACCGACCGATGGGGACATTCACTGGGCTTATAAAAGTTACCAGCAAGGAACTTGAACCAGTTGAATCAGCGGTGGCACTCCACGGATCAACCGTATCCACAGACGAAGACAGGAAAAACTTAGCCTTTGTTCTGTTTTCCACCTGGGGTGAATTTCCTTAAAGGAATCACATAATAATTAGATTTACCAACTTGCAAAGTGCATTTGTGCCGGTGCAAATTTTACATTTGAAGCACACTGGACATGAACATTTATGCTGCCCATGGTTTAGAAAAGTTAAGAAAATTTGATGGCAATGCCCAAACAATGTGTCATGTAGGGTGATGGATGGGATGGATGAAAATTAAACTGTATTTGGTAAAGGTTCGGTTTTTGGTAGTGCATTGTAAGTCACTGTTTTTTGTGCTTTATGGTTTATTCAATCCAACCTTTATTATTATTATTATTTTATTCATATAGTGGCAGCAGATTCTGTAGTGTTACTACAATGTGGAAGAATGCAAAAGATAACATTCGTGCGGCAACAGCTGCTGTGCGCCGGGGTTTGTTGTCAGATCCCGGCGCACAGCACTGAAGCCGCGCCCACCGCCTTCCGTGCCCTCTGACCCGGAAGAAGACAGAGAAGACAGAAGAACTGAAGAAGAGGAAAAGAAGCTTAAAGAAGAAAGGAAAGGTAGGAAAGCATTAAGTGAGAGTGGATTGGTATGTGTGTGGATTAGTATATGTGTGTGGATTAGTATATATGTGTGGTTTGGTGTATGTGTGGTTTGGTATGTGTGTGTGGATTTTTTCCCAATATAAGACATACCCCGAAAGTAAGACATAGTGGGGCTTTTAGGGATAAAAAGAAAGTAAGACACTGTCTTACTTTCGGGGAAACACGGTAGTAGTGTAGCACACAATGTACTTTACTTTGCAGAACAAATTGTACCCCCTATAAGCCATTGCAATGACAAGTATTTATATAGATAGCCTCATCAACATCATGTAGAAAAATATACGCATGATTGTGAAGTTGTTCAGGCTTGTTGAGTCATCTAACTCGCATGGGATTCAAGGAAATATCCTTATTTAAGAAGACGGCGCACAAATGGAAGTTTCATGCATCAGTACAGCGCAAAATTGTGTTAAAACCATGCAAAAGTGTCAAAATGAGCACACAAAAAAATGCTCATGGGTTATTTATGGCAGGTAAGTTCTCTTTTCTAGGGAGAATGTTAGGTGCAGTTGTAACTTTCCGGTACAATTGTTTCTGCACAGCCCTCTAACAGGATGGGATATCCAAATACAATACACCTATAAAGCTGAGCCTTTAACACCTGCCGTCATTCTTCAAAGTGGAAGGGGTGCCAACGGGCGAAGTAACAAGAATAAAAGATCTGAATCCTCCCCAAAGAAGGGAAGAGAATGGCCAGGGCAAGAATTGGGAGTGTAGAAACAGTGTAGGGGATAGACACCTTGCTCAGGGGCTGTTACATAGGTACAGGTGATGCTAAACTTTAGACACATACACAGATATAACTGAAAAGCAGATAAGAACCATCTAAATTTAACCCCTTAAGGACTATGGGCGGTCCCTAAACCCATTGAAAACAATGCATTTTGAGCCACTAAATGTACAGGCTTTGTCATTAAGGGGTTAAGGACTTAAGGGGCCTTTTTCCAAAAAAATATAAATACATAATTAGTAATAATAACTACAATTAAAAATGAAAATAAAAAAGTTGGAGTTATCCCAGTGATGTCCACAAAATACAAAAGAGATACCAAACGGGGCCGATATGCGTATTGCACTGGCAGCAGCGCAAATAAGTAATGTAAAAATAAATGTAAAATGTAATAAAAACTACAGGAACATCCCCCGATACCCTCTACCCCTGCTACTAGAAAAATAGAATTACAAACAAAAAACCTTTGATGCACCTAAGTGTTAAAATAATAACCTATATGTTATTACGCAATGAATCAATGTGGCCCTGTAGCAGAAATCCTAATTGCAAAGTAATTATTTCATTTTATGTATTTCTATTGTTTCAAAAGAAGCCCTTTGTATCCTGAAATTACAATGTATAATTTTTGCTGAAAAGGGTAATCATGGTTTATAAAACGTATGGTAAAGATGGCAAAAAAGAGTTGTCCTTTAGGACAAGAAAAACCCTTGGTCACGAAGGGGGTAACTAATATTAAGACAATATGTGTTTCACTTTTGTATGCTTCAGCTTTTTTCTTGCTCCGTTCTTCTGTAATAAGAGTTTTAACGCATCAGTGACGGGCAATAACGTTTTAAGCAAGGTTATACGAAATTGTAATCTCAGAACGAGAAAGCAACGTACAAACATGAAAGCAAAAGCAGCCGTCCAGGGGCATAATGTCCACGGAGAGAGACGTGCTGAGAGCCGACAAAGTCCTCTGCAAATTAATAGACTTGAGACGGGAGCATAAACCGAACTGACAGGAAATGCATTAGTGAAATAAGATGATGGCATGTTCTGAGGTCAGAGGAGAAGTAAGGGTGGCATGAGTTTAAGAAAGCAGTTATAAAAATGTTTACACGTGGAAAAGAGCGTGTGTCGTATTGGGACAAACAACTATTTTAGTTACTTGTTTATTTTCCTTAAAGACATAAAATTCACAATGCATGTTAACTCGATCTTTAGGTCTCACGCTGTATCCTTTTACCTCCCCAAAAGCTCATCTTCCAGGGGACGTCCATTAAGAGCTGATAAACTTTTCTTACGTTTATTCCGTCCTTGGAGTTTAAGGAGAGGATGATACTCTATCATCTTGATATGGCCCGAAAGGTTGTTCAAACTATGCTGACAACTTGATTGAGCCGTCATTATGCAGGACCAATCCAAATTAATATGCGGCTTGATAAAATACAAACATGAACAATTTTTGAAGATATTTTAAATTGTAACCATAGTCCTTAAACTGACCGAAAACTTTT
>VKOC01005770.1:0-41867 GCA_009364415.1 Spea multiplicata
GTGTGGATTGGTAAGGGTGTGAGAGTGATGGGTGTTATGCTGTACCATTTCCAATGTATTTTTCATTATATAATTACACTCTAAAGTACATCATAACTCCCATCACTCTATGCTGTTCCATACAGTGGCAGAGCTGGGAGACAGAGGCCTTGCGCCCTCACTGCAGGACTCCTGAAAGGTAAGTGAACTTCAAAGAGGGAGAGGGTAGATAGTTAGGAGGGGTAGATAGGGAGAAGGGAGTGAGACGGGGTAGATAGGGCAGAAGTGACTGAGAAGGGGTATAGGGCAATCATACTCCTATCATGCCAAGTAGTCTACGAGTACATCCTGGAATCTGCGGGCATGATAAGAATGTGATTGCTGTTAATCATATATATATATAAATATTGTTATTTAATTGTTTTGTTATGTGTTATGGTGTGTGGGGGGGTCATATTCGGTTTCGGCCAGGTAAATGCTGCACTTTTGGTTTCAGTCCAGAATTCGTTTCGGTGCATCCCTACTACTAAGCCAGACAATGAAGTGGTAGGCCTACACCACATCAATGTTTGGCGTAGTATATAGTGATTGGGGTTTTGTTACAAGTTTTGATTCCTTTCTTTTTTTGGGATGGGGGGGGGCGCCAGATGAGTAGTCCGCACAGGGCGCCAGAACACCTAAGGCCGGCTCTGCCAATGGTTGTGTTTTTGCAAGTTATAGGGAAATATGTAAGAGTAGCGTTTTACCATTTCAAAACCATTTTTTTCCAAATCATATCATCCCTGAACCCATGTCCTATTTGGGACATCTTTGTACCCGGCCTATTAAATTTACCCCATCAAACCGTATATTTTTGAAAACTAGACAAGCAAGGGTATTTCAAATGGTGGTATTTTAGGTAAATCACTGTTTATTGACATTTTCAACAGAGCAAGGGTAAAAAGAAATCTGGGAAAGGGGAGGGGGAGATAGCCAAAAAGGATAAAAGTGGAGGGACATGTAATCACACAAAATTGAACCATGGCGGTCTAACATATGCACGATAATTGCGAGTGCAGCAATCTGATACAGAAGTAGAAAAAACGAGCATGCCGTGGAGCACCAAATGGTGGTATTTTAACTCTTTCCATGCCAGGATTTTTTGGAAGATACAGTGCTAATTTTAGCACTTGTTCAGAAAAATATTACTATTTAAAGCATTTTTTTCTATTTATTTTTTTTAATTTTACTAACCACATTGTGATTAGAAAGCTGGGCTCCTTTAGCGTACATGGTTGAATGCAGTGCTTGTAGTCAACCTGCCGAAGGAGCCCAGAGTTTTTAGGAGAGTCTGGAGAGACTCTCTCGGAAAGCTGTTCATTTTTTAATAAGAGGGGGAGAGGCACAATCTCTCGCAAACTTGCTTGTGACCGCTCTCAGGAGCAGTTACGGTGCATCCTGGGGTGGGTTTTCAGCTTTAAGGCATCTCAGCGATTGTTGATCGCCTCCTAAGCTCTTTAAGTCAGGTGCCACACTGCAGTAGTTTTCGGTCACTTTCACCAAATAGTAAAGGCACTCTCAGAACATGAGTATAAAGCTCACCCAAGGAATGATTGCAGATGGCACATTCAATTTTTATTATTTATTATTATTACCATTAGAAACTACTTGAAATAAATGTACTTGAAATAAATGTTGTTTAAGCAACTATGGTAGGTATAGTGTACTTTATTTAACAGCATAAATCACTTAGAAAGCTCTAAACGGAGATGGAGGGTACTGACCTGATATCACTTTGCAAAAAAAGTCCACTGTTTCTGATGCTTGCAGAGCTCCCCAGACAACAGGTCACTTCCTCATACTCCTGCATTATCTGAATCATTTCACACATGGCTGGAAGAGAAAGCAGGGTCAACAAACCCAGTGATATTCCCCCTCATTCTTTTTATTTATTCTTCCCAAACATGCTTACTTTCAGGGGTGCAGTCTGTAAAAAGTGGAACCAGCAAGGGAACATTATCAATGTTCTGAAGATGAGGTCTAACCTGGTGGATGCCACGGGGAAGCTTTGCCTAAGGAGAAAAAGCGAAAAGCTGGTGATGCTGTCAGAAGCAAAGTTTCAAGCACCTACACAATGACCACCCTGAAAGATACAGAGTGCCTGACCTTTCACGGAGGGTAGAGTCTTGGAGACAAAGCACATTCACTAACCCTGTTGGAGTCTTCCAAGAAGCTGGGTACATCACTATCTGTGGGTTGAAAGCTAATCATATCAGCATGACCCTCATCTTCCATAAGGAGGAGTCCCTCTGCATCTTCTCGGGATGCTGAAATACGTGAAAGGAAACATTATAGAGGGTGAAAATTATTAATAGATTCTAAGTAATGAATTACAAAGTTTAAAGTGGTAGTCATGCTAAGTTTTTAATTTCACAAATAAGTCAAGCAAGCCGTATTTATGTAATTGATCCGTATCTTTCTTTTTAGGCAAAAAGGGTCACGATATACTGACAATCGGGATTCCGCTTAGCTACATACGGGTAAGGGGCGCATTTAAAGTATATTTGCCTGCAATCCCTATACCTGGATGCAACAGACCTTTTTATTTAGGACATTAGTGAGCAATGGAGAATATAAGTCTATGCAGTGCGGAGTGACAGCTCAAATCTAGGTGAATCTAGGTCAAATCTATCTTTTCTAAACTCAGCCCGCAATGCAAAGAACAACAGGATCAGTTAAAGTTATGATGGTGGGAAAATGCTTAGTACCTAATGCTATCTACTCACTCTGGTTAAGGTCATCTCGCAGGGAGCCTGCATGGCTTGGACTGGATGGTGGAACTTCTGACCCTGGTCCTTCACCATTAGGTGTCAGGGATATGTGACAGTTCCACCCAGTTTCCAGACCCATCTTTTCTGCAAATACCTGGGTAAAGGTAGGACATTGTTTATGAAAATAAATAATAGAAGGCAATATTAATATAGCATTTCAGCTGCTCACCTTGCTCCTGAGTTCATCCTCCATGGAAAAGTAGACAAATCTTATGCAAGCATTCACTAAAGCATCTATTAGACGCACAATGTCCAAACGAGCCTGATACTGAGAAGACACCATCCCCATGAAAATCTGACCACTTAGAGCCTGTGTAAAATCCTCCGCCACTTCTCCAATGCCTTCTGTGTCCATGGCAAGAAATATGCAAGAAAAGGGAAATTGGACCAGAGAAAATATATAAAATAAAGACCAAAAAAAAGAAAACACACACAAAAAGTATCTCTTTACACAGTGCGGTCGAGTAAACCCCAAATTATATATCCTGCCACTGGGGCAGAGAATTCAAAAGAGCAAGGTGGGCAAATATTCCAGCTCACTCTCGTGTGGAAGGCAAGCTGGAATTCCAAGCTCAATGTTCAGATTTTAAAATTCATTCTAGTAAAGCCAACAACAGGTGCAGAACATGATCTTCCTAAACACACAATTGTAGATAGATAAACAAAACACCCACCATCAGAGCTCCAGCTATCGTGTCGGCCAGTAGTTTTGAGAGGGATAGTTCCACCAGAGTCACATAAAGCAGAAATGGTGCTTTGGCCAGGAGTATGCTGCATTTCTATACATTTCCCATGAAGCTGGTGTGACAAGGAGTAATGCATGGGCTTGTAAGAGAATGCTGAGCAGTAGCCAGATAGGCAGGCACGCTGATAGAAATCCAAAACCTTCTTCCTAAGGCAGAGAATAACAGTGACAGTACAGTGAGTGAGAGAGAATAAAAAAAGTGCGGAGAGGAGAGAAAAAAAAAAAAACACATCGGATGAGTATAGCGAAAAGGGCACTCATAAATGCAGATGCAGGAATAGGGTGCCAAGTACCTGTCAGACCCAGAAAGAGGGTAGATGTCAGCTCCATCCCAGAAATCTGTGCAAGCTTCAAGGATAACGTCGGCTGTTCCATGGGACAGCATCTGCTCAGTGTCTGTGAGAGTGAATACAAAAAAATGCTCGAGGAAACAAAAGTAGAAGAGCGTGTGTGACCAAGGTACTCAAAGATGGCTCCAGCCTGGCTGCCAAACAGGCAGAGCTCCATTGTGTAAACTAATCCCATTAACAGGATTGCTGCTAGGGGGAGATTCAGTAGGTAAAAGGGATTAACCCCTTCAAGACCGGGACGTACTGGAGGATACTGGGTGATCTCTGGGAGTTTCTACAGCTCTCTTGGTGAGCCTGTTACAGCGTGTCAATATGTATTTAAGAAAGATACATCACAATGTTTGAAAACATAACAATAAAGAATCTACATTAGCAAAAGGGTTGGGAGAAGCAAATATGACATTCATTAACTGACTTACTAGTAGTAAGGTCCCTCACAAAAAGACTGATCATATGGCTGAGGAGGGGTCTCCGCTTGGTAGATAACGGAAACTTAGACAGCAATGTCTCTTTCACAGTCTCATCATTTGGAAGGCGGTAGAGAGACACGTGATTCTGTAATTTAAACAGATCCTTGGCTCCCGGAGTGAATCCTAGAAATGATGAGAATAATACATTTGTATGCACGATGGGTGACAGAGAAGAAAACGAGGAAGTTAAACTGTGAATGCACACATCGCTATGTTGAGCATCTGTCTGTATAGACCCACAGCATCACTTAAAAGGCCAATACCAGATTCCGCTTCCCCATTATCAACACTTTACCGATTAGCCTGGAGAAGTCACACAGGCCCCAGGGAATGTGCCCGGGAAGCACAGAACATTGTGTTTCTTGCAGAGCGATGTGCCTCATATGGTCAGAGAACCGGCAGAGGGTGGTAGTCACTCCAGGGTTACAGAGGTTTAATAGCACATTTAGTCCTATAGGTTTGAGAGAGCTCAGATGGAGTTGCCAGTTGGATTCATCAAACTGGATGCTCTGTGGATTCTGTTGATCTTGTGACAGACGGAGCATCTCTAGGTGACAGTCACATATATAATCTTCCATTTCACTATTAAGCTGTGGGTAACAAAAAGGGTAGCCGTATTACCAGCAGTGATACAGTGATACAACAGTACAATAGTCCAATTGAAAACTAGCTTTTGTGAATTGCAAGTTAAGCCAAGTGGCTATCAACTCACTCCACACACACACTTACCAGCCCTCCTGCATCTTGACTGAAGCTCACGTTAGATCCAGAAGCATGTTTGCTCCGAGTGTGTGCCTTTCTTTCATTAGGCTTACTGGGATCGGCAGGCGGTTCGTTTGTGTCATTCTCATTCACTAATTGCAAAGTGTCTGTGTTTGCCAGAAGTGCAACCATCTCTTGTGGCTGCAAAGACAATACCACATATACATTTGTAAAGCTAGAGACATGGTACACACTAATCAGCCAAAAACCGGAATACAATTATTCATCTGTTTATTTAATTTAGCTTTATAACGTGCTTTTTCCTCCATTTATTCACTTTATTTACTAAAACACGTCATTTGTTATGTGTTGAAGCTGTAGCAAAATCACAAACACCTGAAGCGCAAAATAGCCCTTGCCCTTATGGGGTTAATCAGTCCATGATCTTATTTTATCAGGATAGCTTTATGCCTATCCTATGCATGTTTAAATCCCCTGACTGCAGGGATGCTGTTCCACTTATCCACCACCCTCTAGGGGAAATAAAAACTTAACTTGGCACCTAGACCCAGCCGACAGTAAAATGCTATAAGTATCTGGATACTGAATCATCACTGGAAATAAAACGTTAGACAAGTTGAAGGTAACAGACATCTAGCTTTAAAAGTTGTGTGCCCAAAATACAAGAGAATGCAGAGAAAGCGATCTTAAATACAGTACGTTTGGGTAACACTTTCAAACATTACCTCATCTTCAAGCTCAGCCTGGCAGTAGGAGCGTAGGGACATCTGGTCAGCCATATCCTCGTGTCTGTCTGTAGCCTGATCTACCCTTCCACTAAAAAACAGAACAGTCTCTGGGCTGGGATTAGGCCACGAGAGGATGCCCTGCTTATCCACGCAGCATAGCACCTGAAGGAGAAAAGTACCACTGGAACATCAAGGCAACCATCGTTCAGATCTCAGTTTAAAACAATCTCGCTATGGCTTACAGTAACAGATCCTAGGCCATGCAGCAAGCTTGAGGTGTATGCCAGAGTCTCAGAGCTTCCCACCAGGACACGGAGAAAGTGTGAACACGTGCAGCGCATCAATTCCTAACACAAAAAAAGTAAAAACAAATAGAAAGACACAGAAGTTGTAATCAGAATTTAGCAGTTTATTGAACAACTGACTGATCTTTCCAGATAAATTTAAGGAAAAACGAAAAGCTATTATTATTATTGGATAATTTATTATTATAATAATAATAATTATTATTATTTGATAACTTTCAGACAGGTACTCACCTGTGCAGACACTACCTCGGTATAGCTGCTGAGAGTATCTTCAGAAAACTTAGCCATCTGGTGCCAGGACATGAAACATATAATTGGGGTTATTTACAAGAGATGGATTTTGCTTGTAAACTCTAACTATGGATAATAAAGGGCCATTCCTGCCAAATTTGGTCTGGACCTGCGTGAAGCGCAGTTTGATAACGGAGGTTACGTTGAAGAACGGATTTAGGTATGCATTATAAAAAAGGTCCACTCGCAGAAGCTCCTCACCGGGGCTGCCCTTTCATTATACAAAGTACCATCAGGGTATTCAAATATTCGGCTATCCTGCATTAGTGAATAAACCCCAATCATCTAGGACACATATGAAAATCTAAAAATTTCAGAGACCCTCACCAAGGTAGTTGGAGAAATCTTGCTCATTTGAGCCAGAACACGCGCCTCTCCGAGTGCCGTTACTAGGATCCACATAACCGGGAAAAGAAGGGGAAGCACCGGTATCACCGCATTCACCTGCATGAACAAAACACCACATCTGTTTCAAGGACTCAAGAACAAAACCTGTTCACACGCTTAGGAACAAGATGTGAAATAGGAGAGAACTACTAAAAGTACCTGCAATTGCAGCAGCGCATACGGTGCAGGCGGGATGCCAGGAGCATGGAAAAGAAGACGCAAGGCGTTGGTGATAAGGAAGCTTACCTGAGAAATCAGAACAGTAACCATGAACATTCATAAACGGATGTGCACAACGGAACAACACAAAGTCAGACACAATAGCCATGAACTCACCACAATGATGGGAACAGCATATATCAGCATGACAGACTGAACTGTAAACCTCTCATTATCCAGCGCAGTTCCGGGGCGAGTGAGAGCCCGATCCAGCCAGCTCCTGAGAGTGGGAGGAAGAATGAGTGCACCTGATCCAATCTGTTCTTTAGAAAGCAAGGGTGTAAAAGACAGCTCAGAAGAAATGTAAGAGAGGAAGAGTCAGCTACTGAGTCACATTAACCCAGTTCTTGGAAAAGCAAGGCAGAAGAAAAATAAAATGTTACAATGAGAAGCACGGATCAGATTGAAATGTTGAAAAGGGATCCCATTACACATGCTTATTAGAGACAGCTCAGCGAGACTACTTCTTGGCAAAATGTGGTTCTGATAATATCACCTCCTGATAAGCATTAGAACAAGTGTGATGGCAGAAACAATTATAGCTATAAACTGGAGGAAAAATACATTTTTAATTGAAAAACACCTTAGCCCTAATTTAAAACCAATATTTAATGGAAAGTAGGTTTTATTTAAACATCAAGAAAATATCTATATTCAATGAAACGTTGAAAAGGGGTACATTTATTCTTTGAATTGTTAGTGTATATGTTCTTCTTGTTACTGTTTAATATTACACCAAGTGCAAGGTATGAATATATATATATATATACACATACATATATATATACACATACATACATATATATACATACATACATATATATATACATACATATACACACACACCAGAATAAGATCTATAAATAAAGTTAAAAACCAGATTAAAAATGTTTTGGGTAAATGGATAATGCTATACTAGTACAAGTGTGTAGAGAGCATCTGAATATGGAATAAAGTGTAAAGTCACCTAAACTTTCAAGATTGTTAAGCTGTAATACTTATGCTTAAAAACTCAGTAACTACTTGTTAATAATCTTGGGGAGAAGCTGCAGCTACAGAGCTCTACTCCTCCTGTATGGTCTGGCTTGAAGCAGCCAATCAGTGTCAGGAAAGAACTCCCACTGAGCCAGCACTGGAGCTGACTGGGGGAGGTTTATCACATTGCATCTCATCCGTACAAAATTGCAGGCAGCAAGGAACAGGTCAAATGCACATGTGGGGATCCCCAGTCATATTGTTCCTCAGCTTAACTGCATCTTAGAAGTTGTCTAGATATTAAAAAAAGACCCTTACAATCTAATGTGAACCAGGCCGTGTCTTATTCCCAGTGACAACTTTAAACTTATCCCATGCATTTACTACCCCTAAACCACGGCACAGGCAAATTCTTTACCTGACATTTTCCAATACAGGTGTTTTCAGGACACGGAAGAGGTGATGTTGCTGTGGGTCGTGGGGAATCCTCTTACCCTCAGCACGTGGGGATGGTGGAGGTGAGAAAGGAGGAAAGAGGTCTCCTGGCTCTAGGACAATGTGCTCATCGTCCTAATAGGGGGAGAGTAGGGTTCAAGCAAGGGTCCACAAGATTCTTTATATCATAAGCAACCGAGGCACTGCACTGTGTGAATAACTAAATAGTAATTTGTTTGGATAGTATGACATCAACAATGGAATACAATAGCAACAGCATGCACAATTACATGCTACATGGATGTTTGACTCCAACATACAGTATGAGTTGTGAAACACAGAACCTTAACCACCTTTAACATTGAGGCTAGCCAAGCGGTAGTTCTCTGTGTGTGTTTGACCTAGAGGGGTGTTCTATGTCTTTAGCTAGAAGATTATATAGGGATTTCAACCACAGTTGGAGAGCTACAAGTTATTTGTGCTCAAATAAAAAATTATAAAATATATGAATATGCCTGATGAAATCAAAATGCTTTTTCTACTACAAAGTACGTTTTAGGATCTCTGGTCTGAAACACTGGCGAGTACCTTCATTCCACGTAGAGAAGCAAATGATTCCTGTCCTGGCCGTAGAGCTATAATATCCCCATCTACCAACAAGTTGACCGGCAGGTTGACGAGTCTTCCATCTCGATATGCCCAGTGAAGAGACCATGATGGAGCAGTTGGCATATACAGATCAGGATAGAGAGCGTCCCCCCAAATCATCTCCAGCCCACTCTTCAGAGCATCTACAAGAATACATTTGTTAGATTATGCTATACTTCCAACTTTCAAGTGATTTAATACTAGTACCGCCACAAACAAGGTATCAAAATAACTGCAATACTTCTGTGCTGAATAGCTACAGTATGGGATACCGGAACTTGACAAAACACACTACTTAATAAAATTATAGAATTATATACATAGCAATTTTATTAACATATCAAAAAGTCCTAAATAGTTTTTTTGCAATGAATCTTATTTCTGTGTATCCAACAGTCAACTGAACTTCCGGATTTTAAAAAGGGGTACAAAGTAAAGATACCATGGGTGATAACAAACAGAAAGTAAAAGTTCTATCCACTGTGCTGACCTCTGCTGTTGCCTAGTTTTTCTTCAACCGTTTCTTTTATCTCTCACATTTAGTGTAACCACAAAATTGGGTATGTGTGTGTAGTATATATATATATATTTTATTTTTGCGAGATAAGTAGGACTTTCTTTTAATATCCTATTCATGTATGTAAAACCTTTTTATTAATATTAAGAATTATTGTTACATTCACTTTGATTTGCCAATGCTGAATATATTTTTATATAATATATTGCTTCAGATACAAAAGTAGCCATTCCATAGCATAAGGAAAGGGAATCCATATCTGGATTTGTGAATTATGTAAAACACAGAGGAAAAAAAAAAAAACTTTAAAAGATCAGACTTTTAGAAAATGCATTTAGGTTATTGTACATTATCTCTTATAATAATGATCACGGACATAACACCAAGCTCTGGGTCCTGGTAGATCGTTGTTCATTGGTATTCATTTTATAATACAATAATATCTGTATTAGATCTGTATTAGAGAAAAGATGTAAAGTACTAGAAAAAGCGATAGGTAGAAACAAAGAGTAATGGAACATGAGAAATATTTCCTATGACGTAAGCATGTGGATACACATATTGAAGTGGGTAGATGAATTAGTTACCATTTATCTCTGTGATGATCTTCGTCAGTCTCCTTTCCACTTCTCTTTCTTTAAGAATCTCCAGTCGTCTCATTAGAAACAAATCAAGGAGAAGCAAAAGCAAGAGGGCCAAGGCATTACCCAATTCAGAGCCCTGACTGCAAAAAAAAAATAAACAAAAACAACAACCCTGAGTAACAAAACATATCAAAGCCTAACTTTCTAAACGTATAACTCTCTCTCAAAAAGATAATACATATCTTAGTCTGCTAAAGTATAAAGAGCACAGTAAGAGATTTGTATAAAATATCTGTAAACAGATGTTTTTATGCGACCCGTTAAGGTTACTATTCAATATTTAGGGTGTGTTGCAATCAATTGCTACCGTGTGTTAAAAAAAAATAAATTAAAAAATGATTAAAACGCGACTCAATAGAGCAGACAAAAACTGCCTATACGTTGTGCTACTAATGTCGTAGTTTTGAAAAATTTGTAGTAATATATTTCAACCTGTCGAACTAATCAGGAATGGGGATATCAGTAGCATTCTGGGACACATCAGCCCTAATTGCAAATCATTTATTGCAAACATAGCAATGCCAAGACAAACAAGCAGTGTTTAGGGTAAAATTCGGTAGATGGAGTAAACTTGGCAGCTCCCTCTTGGAAATATGGGTTCAGTATTCCAACAGTCCTGTCTTCACCATGAGAGGCCTGTGGAACAGGCTTGGGTGCTATGATTTCCCAATTTTAATCTGCACCCCAAAATCAAAGAATCAGTGACGAACATGGTAACGAGTAATTTAGTCATTTAGCTCACCTCCCTTCAGGCTGGCTGCCGTAACAACATACAAGTAAAAACGTAGCAAGCAACATAAGAGCAGCACCAGGCCAATGGAAGCAAGAGGAGCGGTTGCCATGATATAGGAAGCTCTGCTTCCAGTCCTGAGGAAGAAGGAGAGAATCAGGTCAATACATCTAATAGGAGGTTAAAATGCCCGTTTATCTAACATATCACATTTTACAAAATTAGATCACGTGTCAGGATAAGGTAAAAATGAATTAAATAAGTGAAGTACTGTCTGTTTCCTATTGCAACATTCTGATATAAATGAGCAAACTAAGGTAAATGGAACTTCCAGCTTACATGTATTAATAGCCACAATTTAGCAAATTATATGATATAGGCATTGGCAGTAAATGTAGCTTCTGGTACGACACCAGGGAAGCAACTATTTCCAACCATAAATATTGCTTTGTTGACAAAAAGTATCAAACAACAATATAAAATTGTTCTTCTGAAGACAATATAATGGGTTGGAAACAGTTGCTACCCTGGAGTTTTACCAGAAGCTACATTTACTAGCAATAACTATATCTCATATAATTTAGGAAATTCTGTTTAAGTATATCTGTGATTCCTGTTGCCTGTAAACATGTTATTAATATAAAAGGATCATTTGGATGACACATACGAAATGTTTTGTATGCTTTTAAAAATATCTCTAAAAAGCACAAAACATGGAAAATATATTCTGAGAGCATGGTTTGCCATATACTCTTCGATTCATTTCCTAATGGTGGATGCAGCCATAAAGGAATGAAGGTTTCTGGAATCTCAACCATAAATACTTGGTGTCGTACCCAAAGCTATGTTTACTAGCAATACCTAGATTTCATAACATTTGCTAAATTCTGTAAAGAGAATACACTAGTACCTTTCTCAGAAATGTCTTGTTCTTTTGTCTCTGGTGGTTTCCCAGGGCTAATGACAACTGTTCTTGCAAGCGTGACAGAGCCTGGCGGGTAGAGAGGCCCAAACATGGCCTGTGGCCATCCTGTCAAAAACAGAAACCAAGGCGATGGTTCAGATCCCATACAAAATTGATTAAACCGCTTAAAGTACTCAATCCAATCTACTACCTGGATCTTCTCTTCTGGTTCCATGCAGGGCACTTGAAAACACTCATGTATAGGCGTATATTCCACTTCTGTACAACCTAAGCGACAAAAGAATCGTGCATCAATACGACAGGCAACAATATTACGGTATTTATACATTGTAGAAGTATAGGAATCTTTACAGTCTGCATAATGGTAAACATGGGGTTAAACAATATACAAAATATAATATAGAAATAAAAGAGTTCAGTAACATAAGATCTCCATTAGCGGAGTAGGGATTATGCACAAAACGTGATTTAGTCAGATATTCTGACAATTCTTATTCAAAGTCTATGTAGGAAAGGAGTTCATAGCATTACCATAAGGAACCTAAAATATCACATGACTGACAAATATGGCAGCCTCCAGGTCTACAGGCAAAGCAAGTTTATTGGACTAATAGGAAATACAATTGGAAAAGAAGGGGAAAATGGATTATTTAAGTGGAGAGTTTTAGGAGCCAGAAACAGATGCATTCATAAAAGACTACAATAGATTAATATATATACACACATATATAATATAAATCCAGAAGCCATAGGTCAGAACACATCACTCCAATGATGTCATTGTTCTCAAAGTGTTTGTGAAGCAACCTAATTTTTTTTCCTGCCTCGCGGTAAATCCTACACAAATTTGTGCAGCACTGTGTAAAGTTACCAATATAGTACACAACACTAGATTTATAAATAATGGAACTGCTTACTTTCACGCATTAAAACATAAGGATCGACCCAGTTAGCTGTATCTGAAAGGTGGAGGAAGGAGGTGGAAGTATATCAGGCTTACGTCTGGGCAGCTTCGCTGTTAAAGTTCCACTAAAATCTAGCTTGACTTTATTTTTTTTCTAGTTTCTGTTGCATAAACCTATTAAATAACATTTCACAACTGTAAGATGAAGACTAATGATCCGACATTACCGGTCATTATCGGAAACATAGTAGGGGCTATGTATAAAGGGAAACTGTAGAGGAAATTGATAGAATTGTTGAAAGTGTTGCCCTCCGGGGGACCTAAGCTATTTTAAGGGGGCCACAGGTGGAAAACATGTAACATGGGAGCCACAGAAAAGCAAAATGTGATATATCTGTGACTGATGAAAAGCTTCATTTTTCAAACAAGTAACTGCGGGGAAGAAACCAAGACCTCCTATCATGCAAAGAGATTTTTAAGGGATTTCATGGAAAACTGAAGTTGTACGTAAATATTGGAACACGGCGGGAATTTGTCCAGTTTTCCTGTTTGGTGGCATTTAGCCTTGAGTTGGAAGATGATGATGACGACATACTCGTATACGGGGAGCATTTCCATGTTCTGCTGAATATGGATATTCCAGCCCAAATAGCAGACCCAATTGAGGTGAATGCTGCCGACATTGACGTTACATTGTAAGAACCTCTCAGAAGAACTCCAGAGTGATACAGAAGCCCAAGCAAGTTTCTTTTCGGGTACAGATTTCCAGTGCATTTCCCACATCATACTTGGTGGAATCACGTTTCACGAGCGTGAGTAAACATAGTGAACAGAGGTGAGCTTCACTTATTTGCTGCAATGGAACCTGACATGAAGGAGCTTCCATCTGCTCACCAAGGTCACCAAGCCCAAGGCTCACATTACATTACATTTATTTATATAGCGCAAGCAGACTCTTTAGCGCCATTACAATCGGTGGGAAAATCGAGAGTCGCACACAACAACAAACTGGTACGAAAGGAGAAGAGGACCCTGCTCCTGACAGCTTACAATGTAGTCGGTGGTGGAGGGGCAAGTGAAGCCCTAGGGCACGTTAATTGACCAACAAATTATAGTCATTGTGTTTTGTATTCTGCATTACTAACAAAAATACATATTGCATTTAGAAGCCTAGGTCTTTTACACCAGTAACGGGACCTGGACAGGGGGCCACAGGAGAAAAACAGGGCCAGAAATGGACCACGAAAAAAAAAAAAAGGTTGAGAAACACCGCACTATAGAGCCTGGCAAACCTTATATCACTAAATTAAAATGAACTGCAAACTATCCAAGATAATACATTTTAAAATCCACAAACACTTCATAAAATTATGCCGGACTGTGATTTCTCTGAAACGCCTATCTTAGCAGACCAGGCCCACATACCTGCATACACATTTACACTGGGACGTAAACAGACATGTCTGAAGTGGCCCCAAAATACCTGGCACGACTAAAAACGCAATAACACCATAAAGATACACGTCTGACTAAAGATAAAGACATTAAGAAATCCCCCCCCACGGAAAGCCATGACCGCTATGAGAGTGCGCAGAGTATATACGGTATATATTTTTATCCACATACAGTCACGCACGAACTCCACGGTTTATGAGCAGCCGCTCCCGGTCCCCAGTTTAGGCATCAGACCGCCATATTGGTGACGCCATTAGGTACTAGGAATTTGATTGGACAAACACAGTATCGAAAGGGGCGGGACTTGAGATTAGTCAAGTAAGGTGATAGTATGTGGTAATACGTTGGACCCCTGCAGCAATACCTGTCAAAAACATGAGTGACTCTTACAAGTGACGTACAATTTAGTACCGGCTGCTTCATCGCACTCCCGGTTCCTGCTAAGCAATTTCAGTGCCCCGTATAGTCAGGTCAATGTTTATCCCCTTTCCATTCTAGACGTCTGTTAGATTTAGAGGCTTTTAGCGGTTCAAACAATTAAAGACCCGACGTCTTGTCCTTTTACTCCCCAGTTTGCGCTCGCTCGTGTTGTTACGTTGCGGTACTTGTATTATTATCCATGTCCCCCTTTTTTGGCTATACATAGGTGGGACCCATATCAAACATGGCGCCGTTAGCTTCGCCAGAAAAGGCATCGCTACATTAGTGACGAACGCACGTAAGCGTGAGTGAGAACGAAGGATCTGACGCTATCCCGGAAGTCTCGCGGGAGGATCTGCCCCGGGGCGGAGCGGAAGCGGCCGGAAAGACAGAGCAGACGCGGCTCCGCTGATTAGGGTGAGACGGGGAAGGGGCGATATACTGTTGGGTGGTTGATGTATATTCTAAGACATAGAAACCGTACTAGAAAGAAAATGGCAGTGGGTTTATACCGAAAGGCGAGGGGATTCAGTAGAAGGGAAGTACCGGAGGTTGAAGCACCGAGTCAGAGGAGATCACGGTGTCTTCCATGTGTTTATTCACGGATACATTACCGAGGGCTGGGGAGGAGAAGGATGAATTATATGAAGGCAGTTACTAAGATGGGATCATGGGTGGTGTCAGAACTGTTTTGATCATCATTAGAGTGTAATGGGCCGACCGCACCACTGAGTATCCACCCATGACAGGCTTTGTTGGGTGTACCGTACCGTCAGTGTCTCGTAGATGACACGCTGGGTAGTTAAGGGAGAACCTGCTTTGAGTTTGAAAGCGCAGCATGATAGTTTTTATGTGTATGGGGGGCAGGGAGCGGCATCAATATCCACAATTGATTTTTTTTTTTATGTGGCAGTGATGGCTGTTGAGTGGCTGTTATACAGAGGCAGTGCTTCGTGTGCTTGGATAGAAAGACAATAGCCCTGACCTGTGTGATTATAAAATATATGACGCCATCACCTCTGATTAATGTGTATCTACATTTATAACGCTACCGTTTAATTTTACAACGTCGGCTCTTCTTGTATAGCGCCACGGATTGTTGTTAAGCTTTCTTTTGAAATATGGGTAAAAATAACAGTTTGGGTGAATAGAGGCCAAAACTGACTATTGGAGAAGCACCTCTGGTACGGGAGAGCGATGTAACGTTGAGGCGTGATACTTTGTCGCTACTCATTTTCTAGTTGGCTCCTTAATTAAGTTTTTGCGATCTTGCGCAGTTTAATAGCCCGTTGACTCTTAACGCAAGAAACTTTCAGGGCTAGCTGTAGGTAACAGGCTTTCCAGTAGAATGCAGCGCCAGGCGGTAGTAGCTAAATCAAGTAAGTTTCCATGAGATCGTAAACAGGGAAAAGATTCGCTATAGAAAAGCATCTTTAAAGCCCAGGTCAGACCAAACTTTAAGTACAATTCTGGTTGCCTGTTTATAAGAAGGGCATTTTAAGTTTTTTTTGAAATGTAGGTTATGGGCGTTATCTGATTATCATTATAGGCCTAGATTCTGTAATTTTGGGCACGTTAATTACTGCCAGTTAAATATCCGTTTTCCCATGGACTGCAGAAGTAAAGTATACTAAAAACCCTTTTTAACCCAGATTATGGAAAGCATGCCGTGGTGTGAGGAAGGACTTCCTTAAACTAGCACTGTGCCAATATGTATCTCTTTTAGATACATTTACAAATTAGGATTATACATAAAGTGGATATTCTGTAACTGATTGAATTTGTTTCTTCCACGCTTGTAAATAACCAAGAACTGCAGAGTTCAGACAGAGGGAGACAGAATCATGGACAGGGTGCCTGATGAAATAAGGGGATTGCAAGAATTGTTGGGAAAGATTGTTGAGAGATGGAAATGTTTTTTGTCTTTTTATGCCGGCATGTTGGAATACATGCCTAGAGATCAATATACAAAAGTGCAAATAGGTGCCGCCGATGATACAGTTAAGAACTGTGTCATGACACGTGGCATGGTGTGAGACGGTTTGTTGAGTTTAAGGCACAAGGGGTCATGGAGAACGTTCCTTTAGGGGTTATGGGGGAAAGTGAGATATTAAATACTGCACTGTGGGATGGGACACAAAACAAATGAGAGTCAGGATCAGCCACATAATCAACCTGACCTCGTCTAGAAATAAGGAGGAAAAAGTAATTTGTAAAGGAAGTAGGGGCAGAACAAGCAACTTCTAGATGGGGAAGGTAGATAACGCTGCTGCGTGGTGTGAGATCTGATAATAGTTTGGCAATTTGTCTTCAGGAAGAGTGAGTGTATCTTTAGTCTGATGATTCAGCCCGTTGTCATGATGCGACTCCGTTAATGTGTATCGGTTTCCGTGAGAGAGGACCACGGTGCTAGGTTTACCCTGCTTTAAGAACATCAATGTGAAAGATTACTGGATGTAACCGATGCTGTTGGTGGAATGAGAAGTGCCGCTAGGGATGCTCGGGAACTTCATTTTTGCATTTCTTTGATTATAGAGATTTAGAAATGGATTCATCCAGTGGCCATCCTGGAGGCAAGAGGCGTACTTTTTGAAGGAGATATTGGACAAAGCATCAGAGGATAATTTGCATGTTGGATGAACTGCAAAAGGTTAATGGTTTGTGTTTATGTGCCAGTTTGTACTGTGTTGTGGGGGAAATGAAGTGGTAGCCGAGTGCAGTGTTTTCCAGATGTATTCAGGCCCCTTAGCTCTTCTGTCATAATTACTGAATGTTATCTTGTACGATATTTTAAAAGAAACTCTTGTGGCTTTGCAATGAATTGGAGTTTGGGTGTCTTAATATAAAATATCACTTTGTGTTATAGTAGGTAGTGTGTGTGTATATGTATATATATGTATGTATGTGTGTGTATATAATATATGTATATATTAATATATATTAATTATATATATATATATACACACACATAATTATGCATACACACACATAGAATGAGCAGTTGTGTTCAAGGAATCTTCCTGGGTGCAAACACTAAGCAAGGAGGTGACACGTTTAACGGCTGCCATGAAATAATAAAATATTAAATGGTCGCAATAACCTGGTCTGCCCAGATGCAAAATGCTATTGAATGTCTTTATGTAGGCTTAAATATGCAATACATGTTTTCCTTATTTCTCAACACCGGCGGGACGCTTGTATGTTTGGGTCAGAGTTTGTAGACTGAGTTATGTGATTTTTAATTTGTTTCTTGATGTGTAGCTTGTGTTTTCAGAACTAATTCTCAATGGGCTTATTATTAATATAGCTACCTTTTTATTCAAAAGTTGCGTAGATTTGTGTAATGTCCCATGTCAAGGACACACGCAGCGTGCTGGTGCCCCCTGTTATCAGTAGTAGTTCCCCATTTTAATCAGGAAGAGGAACTTCCTTCTGTTTGCTTTACGTTTGGTTTTGTATGGCTAGATCTAGCCCTTCATTTCTGGAGAAATGAAGCAGTTCGAAAGCAAGCGCATTGTATTATATTGTAAGTAGTCCTTCAGATACCTTAATATATTACACTATGTTCCTAATTGTTTCTATACATGGCACAGTGTTTAGATGCCTTGTTCCTCTCCATGGTATCAATGCAATAAAAAACATTGTCCTAATATAGGGGCGTATATTATGTCGGCACTCGATGCCAAGTTACTGTGCGGAATCCATGATGTGACCATGTTCTGTATTACTTTGCACGAAGGAGAACCCTTTAAAGAGAGGTAGCAGCTTCAGTTATGAAGGGCTGGTAAGATTTTTCCTGCAACAAGGGCTGAACCGGCCCTGTGTGATGTCTAATTCATCTAGGAGACTGCAGGAACCTCATTGATTTCGCTACACATGATACATGGTTAGCAAAGTTCTTCCTACTGCAGAAGCTGTGGTTGGACCTCCATCATATAATGATGATGTCAAGGATTTGAAACCAAAAACTCTTAACAAAGCATTGTTAAGCATCCTCCCATACGAGCTCCTTTCCAGATGGGCCTTCATAGTGCGTAATTTAAGTGTGTGATTTCTTGTGTTGCCTAATTGCTTGAGCATAATGAAGTTTACTGTACTTAGGACCTTGGAAACAAACAGGAGAAACGGTTGCTTCTATAGATGAGGAGATACGTTCTCCCGAGAGAATCTTCTTTTAGTCTCACTCTGTTTTGAAGAGAGAGGTGGCAGTTTAGGATGTAAAGGTTCAAAAGCTTGTATTGCGTTTCTTTCCCTGTCAAAAAGCATACGTTTTGTGCAATGTTTGCTGGGATCTGGACAGGAAACCTTTACAATTATTTGTGCATGCTAGAAACTTTATGCGATTGCCATAAAATGTTTTCTTTGGTGCTGTCTCAATTAGTAAAAGCATTTTGCCAGTGGTCAGATCTCTGTGAACAGATGGGATCATTGAAGCTCCAGGAAATGACACCCTCTTTAGATCATTACCACAACATCATGAAATTACAATCTCTCTAATGGGATTTCATTGATTGCTATCTTGATTGCATCACATTTATCATTTTGAACCTCAGTGGGTGATCCTAGGTGACTACCTTGTTGTCATGTGATATTTGCCTCTTAAATTTCCCCTAGGTCCTTGTCACAATGCCCCTTAATGCTTTATTTTGCCTTTAGGTTTTTTAGGTCCCAAGTGCATTATCTTATACTTATCAACATTAAACTGCAGCTGCCACACACTCAATGTCTACTTTGTTGCAGACTGTTGAGACCTGTTTTTAGTATCACTGAAAAAAGCTACCGATCTTTGAGGTACCACACTAGTAGCAAGACCATCTTCTTCTGAATATTCCCCATTAACTTTCTTTGTCTTATCTGTTAATTATAACATACAAACTAATCAGTGTTCTATGAGAGACAGTATTAGAAGCCCTACTAAAATCTGCTCTTCTGCCCTGGTCTATTATCTTGGGTTAGTTTCCCAGACATAACTTACTTGTCTGTAGTTTGCAGAGTCCTGGTTCTGAGCGCTTATAGTTTCTAAATGCTTCCACTTTCCTACTGCTTTCTTTTCTTTTTTTAACATATGCACCACTTCTGCACAATACCACAGTGGTTTCCTCTTTCTTTTAGCCTTACTGACAAGTTTAATGCACCTTTTCTGCTGCCGTTAGTAGCATGTAGTAGAACCTTTTTCCTAAATATCACTGCTCTTAGACTTTAAAGATTTCAAGGCCGTCCAAGCCCCACCTGAATGTTTCAATTTCAGGAAAATCAGCCTTTCTAAAATACAAAACCCTAGCTTTGGTGGATTAACCGCGCTGATGAACACTGGAGCCTAAACACAATGACATCTGAACTATATTCTACGTTCTAAATACTAAATCTAGCAACTTCCTTATTGACTTCTCTACCACTTTTTACATTTTATTGACAATCTTCAGTGCTGCACCACTTTGTACGGTACAACAATTAACCTCTTAATAACAAAGGGTATTTCATCATAATAACTCAATCTTATTTAACCATTATTTAACACCATTATTTAAATAATACTTATTTAAAGTATTTGGACATGCATCTTAATTATTGAAATCGGGTGTTTCAATCGGACCCATTGACACAGGTGTATAGACTTACGCACCTAGCTATGCAGTTACGAACGTTTGTGGAAAAAATAGGGCGTTCTGAAAAGCTCAGTGAATTCAAGTGTGGTCCTGTGATAGGGGGCCCTCTTTGCAATAAGTCAGTTGGTGAAATCTAACCCCTGCTAGATATTCCACTGTCAACTGTAAGTGGTATTATTGGAAAGCGTATGCGCTTAGGAACAGCAGCAACTCAACCACGTAAAGTCACAGAGCTGGGTGGCCAAGTGCTGAGGTACATAATGCGTAAAAGCTGACAACACTCTGCCAATTCTATAGCTGAATAGCTACAAACTTCTACTGGAATTAATATCGGCACAAAAACTGCGCGGTGGGAGCTTCATGGAAAGGGTTTGAAGCCTCACATCACCAAGTAGAATGCCAAGCATTGGTATAAAGCACATTGCCACTGGTGTTCTCTGTTAGACAGTCTAACGGGTGAGTCTGGTTTTGGCGGATGTCAGAAGAAAATTAATGATTATTTCCCAGTGGACAAAACAAGGTCCACAGAGACATGGTTGGATGTGTTTGGTGTGGAAGAACTTGAGTGACCCACACAGAGCCCTCACCTCAACCACATCGATCAACTTTGGGATGAACCGGAATGGAGATTGCAAGCCAGGCCTTCTCATCTAACGTCGGTGCCTGACCTCACAAATGCTCTACTGGATGAATGGGAAAACATTCCCAGAGGAGTGAAAGCTGTCATAGCTGCAAAGGAGTACCGACTATATATATATATATATGTTATATATATATGTATATATGTATATATATGTATATATATGTAAATGTCATAAAAGTCCCTGATGGTGTAACGGTCAGGTGTCCCAATACTTTTGTCCATAAAGTGTACATTTCACGGGCGTTTTTGATTTGGTGAATATAATACAGCTGCATAATCGCGACTATACGATGACTGACAGTTTTAGCTGCTTAATTGTAGTCGGAGCACCAAATGTGCACCATGTCAGACCCCTTGGAAATCTTGCAAGAGCTGGAAGGAGGTGCATGATTCAGAGCACGAGATGCGTTTGGCCAAATGCATCTCCTCCAAGGGATTGGCGTGGGAAAACATTGTTGTATAGAAAAAAAAATGGTTCTGAGGTAACACTCATCATATGCATTAACATTAAAGCTTCTGTAAAGGTTAAAGCTATATTTATCTTTAACACACTAACTTGATTATGTTTAACGCCTCGGCTGGAACAGTTCTCGTTTAGTATGACCATGGTTTGGAGCTGCAGCGCTTCCTTGTACGTAGTGAGGTAGATTTCATTACCTGCTGTAAATCTGCTCTGATAAAATACTTGCCCAAAGGCGGGTCTAAAGGCCACTACTTATAACTTAATGGCAAACTCACACCATTTTTTATTACTCGTTACAAATTTTGTTACTAGTGTCAGATTAAAAATATATTTTTTAAAAAAAAAATGTGTTTTTAACTGTTCTAGTTTTGGCATAATATTTTCAGGCAGCTGCATAAGTAGCCTTTTGAATGTGTGCTCTGTTAATATTTCACACAAGTCTACAAAAACACACTGTCATTTTATCACCCTGCCTCTAATAAACGATACTTTAATCTGACTGATAAAAGTCTACAGAGGAACAGACTTCATTAGCATTGCCATAAAGAATCTGCTCAATGTGGTTTGCACAGAGCAAGTCACCAAAAATATCACATGACTTGGAACAATGGCCGCCGACATGTATACAGAAAAAGGGCGTTTATTGGAACTAAATGAGATGAAACCAGGTTTTTGTCAACGCTAACCTATATTGCTGTATACAGCACTGGTTTCTAATGCATTTTGAGAACAATTTCTCCCCCATGGAACCTCACATTAAAACACAACCGCATAAGTGCTAATTTAGAGTTGAGGTAAGTATCTTGACAGTTTAAACCAATGTAAATTGAATTTACCACATTTGATATTTATCAAATAAGCTGTGATGTCTCTAGCATAGTTCCTTGATAATTTGATAAGTTCCTCCGTTTAATTTGGTTTTACTGAGAAAACCAATTCCGTAAATGTGGTACCGCTTTTTTAACAGTGGACATTTTTAGCACTTATTATATTTGCCATGAAGGATACATTTAGTTTAATTAATAAAATAATTCTCAAGTAATATAGACATTAGGTGAACACAACAGGACTTCAGGTACCATTGTCAAGCCGAGGTTAATGGCACAAAGGAGGGTCTTTAGTAATACATGCTAAAGGGCTTAAGATAACCGTGGACATATCCGTTTAAAGCTAGGGCAAGAGGTAGTCCCTGAGTTAGTCCATGGGTTATTTGAAAACATATTGATAATTTGACATTAATTTAAACATTATCCCTCACATGAACTGTATTTTGCTTTATCAAGGAGTAATTCTGGATGTATCTGTTATTTTTTCTTTAGAGTGCCAGCAGATTTCATCTTATTACATAAAGAATACAAAATGATATATGTCAAATTTGACAAAATTAATCCACACTGTCACTGATGATATTGGTCAGATCAGGGTCTGGCTGAGCTTTCCCAACGTATGTGATTATTAGCCAACGAAGGCGTTAGGTAATTTACGTGATTTACAATGTTACAAGCTCAGGTCTTTCAAGTGGCATTTTCATGATTGTCCAGGGCCGTGATGTGGTTTTTGCTTTGGTATCTGTAAATGACATGAAGTAGGTGAAGTGTACGGTCTGTGACCTACTCATCCAGTGACCAGTGACGTTCCTTAAGCTATAGAAAGAGAGTGCCTCCTGTGGGGCGCCATGTTGGTTGTGTTTCTGTAAGCTCGTAGTCTGGAACTTTTTAAAAAATATATTTACTTTTCTTAAAAGTGGTCAGGTATTTAACTCTTGATCTATAGTTTTGTTGTTGTTAAATTAGCCCCTTAGGCGTGCTTAGTTTCTCTAATCAGCATACAGCTCATCCTTGACCACGCAAGTGACTCTAATAATGCCCGATAATTTGAGTGCCTCCATGTTTTTAATATACAGTATATCCACCCAATTTATAGGAACACTCCAATGTCCTGGCAGCTCTTTAAACAAAGAATGCATTATTATTAATAAACAACTTATGTGGAAGCTGCAGTAGTTGATTTGTCCCACTGATTGGCTGCTCGACTCGTTTAAAACCACTGGAGTGCTTACTGGGCATGTGCATAGGGGTTCTCGTTAGACCAACAGTCAGAGAGCCACTGCAGGTAGTTGGCAGAACGCATCTCCTGCACAGCAAATTTTCCCCCATGGAAATGTATAGGGGCCACTCAGCTATCATACACATTGAAGTGCATATAATCGCTCCCCTTAAAGCAGTCTGGGAAATCTAGTATTTAGGAAACCAGGATAAGCTTCAAGTTGGGTACAGGCAGTACATTACAAATGAGACCTTTTAGAGGAAGCTGAGAAACGTTTACTTCATTCTAAAGGTTATAACACAAAAGAGCCTACATATTTGTGGTAAACAGACTATTCAGGACACATGACAAGACCAAGGACAAAACATATGACATTGGTATACCTACGAACCTTACAATACCAGATGGGATAATGGTTACTGTATGTCAACAATTTTCCTGCATGTATCAGAAGGCAACCATTATTGTAGATTTCAGAAAGCAAGGTGTAGCTTTGAGGAATTCAGCATATGAGTCCACCAGAGGGGCTGCCATCTTAAGTGCTCAGGACTTGCATAATGAGTTCATCCCAGTAAATTAGCTCTAGCTTTGGAGGAAGTAGGGGGGAAAGACTATATATGTCATTTTATCTCAGTTCCCTGGAGTATAAATAGTATCTGATTTTAACCTCATGTCATTTGGATTGGTTAAAACTGAAGCATTTTACTCATTTTGCTATGTCTTGTTCAACCACACTTTTTTTTCCCCTGACAGTTTTAACCATTGTTATTTATTATATATGGCGCCCTCATATTCCGCAGTGCTATACAATGGGTGAACAGGACATAAGTAGTAGATAGTGTAGCAATTTGACTTACAGAACCAGATAAGGAGGTCCCTGCTAAAAGAAGTTTGCATTCTAGAGTTAATTATAAATATATATTATTGACTTGTGTTGTTTTGAAAGCCCTCTTTCCTAGGATTTTCAGCTTTGACATTTACAGAGGCAAATATTGGTGCAGGAATGGTGAGAGCTGTAGTTTTTTTTTTCCCCACGTTTGAGGTTTGTGTTCCTGGTTGTTAAGTAATGGCTCTACCGTGACGTATGGTAATCCATATATCTAAAAAGCAATTGCACTAAGATACCAGGAAATAGACCAAGCTCAAGGGAGTTTCAAATGAATTTAGCTCATCTTATCTTCTGTGCACTTTGTAGCCTAGATATGTCCAGAGCTGCCCTCTAGTTACTTTTGCTGTTTAATTCAGGGCCTGCAATGAGGCCAAGTAACACGGAATCACTGAATTAAACGGGTTTTGTCACTGGATCATTCTGCATTGAACAACTTTTTGTATAAACCATTAGATGTGGTTAATCACCATTTTCCACATTACTTTTAAAACTGCCTGACTAGTTTGTCAATGTTGTGAATGTTAAAGTAGATAAAGATACAAATATTAATTATTTGTCTTTACATTTGGTATCATTGAATATCGGTTATAAACCCAATTAAAGAAGAACTGAAAGCCCCGTCTTTTGCTCATTGCTCCCTCCTGTAATTTCAGGCCGCAGTTTTTCCTTCTGAAGTGAAGCTAAAAAGTATCTTTCATAGCAACCCGAGTCTGGTGACAAACGGAAGGTGTGAGCAGCAAAGGGGAACAGCCCTTCTCTTTGTGTGGCCTCCACAGAGAAGTTGCACTCACCATGGAGGCCATAGCAAAATACGACTTCAAAGCCACAGCAGATGATGAGCTGAGTTTCAAACGAGGGGACGTTCTGAAGGTGAGTGACATTTGGCCATCAATAATATTAGTTATGAGAAATTTTACAAAAAAATGACAATGTATTAAAATTACCCAAGATCAAAAGGCTGCCTATTATTGTCAGGTAATTGTTTCAAGTTAAAATGGCGGTTTTATATAAACATTGCCTATTGAGATGGGCTCTACAGCTACTGTGAAAATACTGGATCTGCTTTGTTAAGGTTTCTCCTTTGCCTAAATTGGTACCGTAAATAAAGTAAATAGAGTTCATCCTTTTCAAAATATCTATTGTAATAAAAATGTTGCTTAATTAAAGGGACACTCTGATATGCACTTTGATTTGAACTAACATTGTTTTGCCCCTTTCCCTGTCCCTTAGCTAAGTGGGTTGAATGCATCTCCATGCACTTGATTTACTCGCCTTTAGTCAGCTCCAGCACTCTCTTTTAATATTCATGTGCACCTGAGTACGGCCATTGAATTGGCAGCAAAGTCTGTGTTAAGTGCTTTATTTCATTTAGAAAGAATGCATTTTAACTTGGGGTTGGGGTTACTCATAGTATGCGTTCTTCTGTAGTAGAGGTGTCAGGAACATTAGACTTGCCCCTTTTAAATCAAGCAAAGGCAGTTCACTTTTTTTGGACGCAACATATAGCTGTCACATCCGTTTCCTATTTCAGTTGAAATACACAAATACGTTATTAATGCTGGAAGATTTCATTTTCCAACCTTGGTAGGTTCTGCAAGTTGGTTTTATCTTTAAGATGGTACAAGTAGGCTAGAGAACAACTCTTACAAACACATAAGATGCATTTCACAAATAGATATTTGAGTTAATTACAGAAGAATTGTACTGTTTTGAAATAGCATTGTAATCCAATATCTGCATGAAATTGTTATTCCTGTGGTAGAAGGCGAGAATGAAATATAATCTGAATAATTTAAACATTTTAGATTAGATTGTGAGTCTATCATATGAGATTTCACTGTAAAACTATGTCTGGAAGAGAATATGGTAATGCAGTTATTGAGATTAGCTTTGCTGAGCAATGCATATTCACACGCATTCCCCATAAGCATGATGTCAAATAATCAATAACCGTGCTTAACCATGCAGGGCGCACTATTATGGCACCATAGAGCACTCCCTAGACAATGGAGAAAGCAATATTACAGCCTTTGGTATCTCACATCAGCTGCTCCCTAGCCTCTAGCTACACTATATGACAAATATTATGTGGACACCCTTATAATTATTGAGTTTAGGTGTTTTAGCCACACCAATTGCTCACAGGAAATTTGATAAACTAAATTTGGGTTTGGCAGATGCCAAAGGAACACTACCTACCGGAATGCGTGGTGCCTACTGTAAAGATTGGTGGAGGAGGGATGATGGTCTGGGGCTGTTTTTAAGGGTTTGGCCCCTTAGTTCTAGTGAAAGGTAAAGTTAATGCAATAGAATGAAAACACATTTTATTGAATTCCAAATTTGTGACACCAGCTTGGGGAAAGTCTTTACCTAGCATGACTATTCCCCTGTGCAAAAAACAAGGTCCATAAAGATGTGGTTTGATGAGTTTGGTGTGGAGGAACTTGAGTGGTCCGCATAATAGGACCTTAACTGTATTTGGATACCTTTAGGATGAATTAGAATGTCGATTGTGAGCTAGGCCTTCTCATTCAGCATCAGTGCCTGACCACACTAATGCTGTTTTGGCTGAATGGGTTCAAAATCTTGTCCAAAGCATTCCAAGAAAAGTGGGGGCTATTAGGTGCGATTGTCGGGTATCACTTTTGAAAAAAAATACACAACAAAAGGTGAGAATACAGAACTCAGTTAAGGGATGGTGAATGAAGAAGCAGAGGCTCAGTACTTCAATGGTGAGGTGAGTTTATTTCACACAAGCAACAGGTCTGTCTGTGTGTCAAAACGTTGCCTGTGTGAAATAAACTCACCTCACCATTGAAGTGCTGAGCCTCTGCTTCTTTATTCCAGTTATCACTTTTGGTCATTTTCTTTTCACACCTCTGTACTACATGCTTTTTTCTTTTTTATAGGTCCTGAATGAAGAGTGTGACCAGAACTGGTACAAAGCTGAACTCAACGGAAAAGATGGATTCATTCCCAAAAATTATATTGAGATGAAGCCACATCCGTAAGTACCATGTGCGGGTCAGAATTCTTTAGCCTCACCTTTTTGGTGCTCCTCTGCCCCATTCACCTTTGTACTTAACGTCCTTTGTGTATCGCTTTCCGCTTCAGGTGGTTTTTCGGCAAGATTCCACGTGCCAAAGCAGAAGAGATGCTTGGTAAGCAAAGACACGATGGTGCCTTTTTGATCCGTGAGAGTGAAAGTGCACCCGGAGACTTCTCTTTATCAGTCAAGTGAGTCTTGGTCCAAGTAGTTACTACTCTTTTATGGTGGATCATTTTGCTCAATCTGTAGTGAATAATAGACAGGAAAATGTGTAAAGAATGTCAAGCCCAAGTATACACAACTGTTCTTCTGCTACAGATTTGGCAATGATGTGCAGCACTTCAAGGTTTTGCGAGATGGTGCAGGGAAGTATTTCCTGTGGGTTGTAAAGTTCAACTCCCTGAATGAGCTAGTTGATTACCATCGGTCTACATCGGTATCCCGGAACCAACAGATCTTCTTGCGTGACATCGAGCAGGTGCCACAGGTACACGGGGGAGAAAGAGCAACGAATTTACCACAGGTATATAGGGGGGTGGGAAATCAGGAGGGGAGAGTGTATCTTTAGATCTTTAATCCAAGTTCTATTGGGTCCCCATGTTGTATTACTACCAAATCTTTCTTTCTTGAGGAGACGGTCATTTTGAATCACTGTTTGGGGAAATAAATAATGGATTTCTTTGTGTGTGCCTTCTCACCTCTAATAGACATGCATTTTATTTAGACACTGTATCATTGTAAGCATCACAACCGACCTCTTTGCTTTTACTTCAACAGCAACCCACCTACGTGCAGGCGCTGTTTGATTTCGATCCCCAAGAAGATGGGGAACTCGGATTTCGACGAGGAGACTTCATCCAAGTGGTGGACAACTCAGATCCGAACTGGTGGAAGGGAACTTGCCATGGGCAAACTGGCATGTTCCCACGCAATTATGTGACGCCTGTCAACCGCAACCTGTAACTAGAGCCTGCAAGGCAGCCAAGGAAGAGCACAGACAGACTTACCTGGGAAAGAGAGTATGGACTGATTTTAAGACCAGGGATACACAAGACCAGTTTATTTAGGTATAGATAAGTTGAATGAATTGCAACTATAGGCAAATTATCGACAAATGGAACCACAAAAGTAAATGCTTAGGGATACTAATTGATTGAGAGGCCCTAACTATTTGGCTAACCAGACTATAGTGTAATTGGACCACACATTTGTAAATGTGGGTCTGTCACAGGTAGACCAGTGATATATCAGAGAATGGTAATGGACTGACAGTAAAGCGCGGGGTTGGGGTGAGGGCAGGGTAGCTACACACACTTGCAAACAAACAAACACACAAACTGCTCTACAGAAACAGTGGTGAAGACCCACTGGTCCGTGATCTGAGGAAACCATCCCAGGAGTCTGGCTGTGCTTTGTGCAATTGCTTTTCAGCATCTTTTTTGAAGGAAAGGGGAGAGTACCCTTGGCTCATTATGGAACTTTAATTTTTTTTGGGGGGGGGTTGAGGGTCCAACAGGCTCAGTGGGCGGGGGAGGGGGTTTAATGGATGTTTGATTTAGAATGCCAAAACATAACTTTAAATTAAAAACCGAAAATAAGACTTTTTTTTTAATTAACAAGTTTCCTTCACTGCTGCTGTTTCTTCCTAATGTTTCACCCGCTTCACTCCTCTTTATCTGTCTTATCATGCATGTGTGTTATCAACGCACTGAAATACAACACACGCCTATACAATAAAATACAAAATTGAGAGCTGCCATTTCCAGTCATTTTCTCTCTATGCAAACCTGGGGTTGCTGGCTTTATTGTATGGGACAGACAATTTCTCAGCATCTCCAGGCTCATCCAGGTGTTTCCTAAACTAAGGCACAGATGTTTTGTCTAAGATACAGCTGGCATTTATTCTGGGTTCAACTGACCGGCTCCATCCACTTTATTTATTGAAAACCTTTTATTTCACTTCTGCAGACAGAGGGCAGCGGGGTTCCACCAAATTTGTCTCTTCACTTGTATTATGGAGGTACAGCAGGGGAAAAGGTTGATTTGTAGATGTCAGAGCTTTTTAAAGCTTAAACTGTTGTATTCACAAAAAAAGTGCTATTATACAGTCGTGGAGGAATATTCCATCCCTTCTTAGTTTACCAGTAGTTCAGATGATAACCCTTTGTGTGCCATCTGAATACTCTGTTATCTGTTAAGGCTAAAAAAAAAGGAGAGGACAGATTCTGCTAAAAGCCACAACCAAGACTTATGATGCATCTATGAACCGAAATATTGCATCTTAAAACATCATTGTAACACAGCAGGACTCCTTTTACACCTTGCTGGGTAACAGTTGCAGTTCACATATTATACCCCTTTTCGGCACCATTTGACAGCCTTCATGCAGCTGTGTAGGTTTACAAGAGTGATCCATGCCACAGGCTCACAATGTACAAAATTGCCAATGATTCTTTAAACATGCTTTTATCACAAAATGAAAACTTGACCCTGCAAGGGTAACTTCATCCCTGTAGTGCCTCTACTTGCTCTTTTCCTTCTTTAACTCTTGATTTGTTATTTTCTACTACTTTCAGCTCTATGTAAATGGATTAAGAGCACACTGGGACCATTTGATTGTGTTTAGGGGTTTATGTATATTCTGCACCCATGCAGATTGAAAACTTGTGTGCGTGTATATATATATATATATATAAAAAAAAATCAAATCAGTGTTTAAATAATTAAGAACAGCTCCTGCATTTAAATATTCTAATGCGGCATTTGGTAGATTACAGTTATTAACTGTGAATAATAATAAAATCCCTGTGTATTCTTCACTGGACTGCTAGTGACCTCATTTCTAAATAACAAGCCCAGAAAACCTGAACTCTGACTCATTTTATGTCTTATCAATGTAGATATTTTACACTTTGTGCTATTCTCCAAAATTGTCTATTGCAAATGACTTCTTAAGGATTATATATATATATAAATGCTGATAAAAGTAGTAATATGTGACCCTCTATGCACTTTGCAGTGTAACAAACACGTGTACATCTCAGTATTAACACATTTTTCGTAACAGTTGTGAATCTGATTAATTGTCTGAACATTTAAAGGTCTTGTATGTGTAGTAGTGATCATAATCAAATTCATATTAAAGTGGACCTGTCATGGAAAAAACAATATTATATAGAATGAATGTTAATTAAAATCCACCTATGCATTGCGCAAGCAAATGTATAGATTTCCTATTTTCCCTAATCAAATGTTGTTCCTTGTTTTTTGAGAAACCTCCTCTGCGTAGTTTTCCTGAGCGTCGCTCAGTAGAGCACAGTGATCATGTACTATGTGTAGGGAAGCCATTAGTGAACAAAGGTGAGCTGAGCTTCCTAAATAGAGCAGTGGACATTGTGACGACAGTAGGGGAAGAAGTTGCCTTAGAGAGAAAGAACAGTGTTTAATTAGGTGCTCAAGTGTGTGTGTTTTATTTTTCTAGTTTTTAGTAGATAAATGTATTAAATAATGAAGAAATAATTCTCAAAAAGCGAAAAGTCTTTACCAGGGCCGGTCAACAAGATGTCCAGATTGTAGTAACCAAGAGGTTTCAACCATTGACTACATTAACACCAAGCACTATATACCGGTATATAATATTTTGGGCACTGTCCTGCCTTTGCAGGGGATGTGGTGCATGGGCCAGCTGGGGAGATCCTTGGCATGAAAGGGATGGTATGATAATACCGGTATTTATATACACAGAGAGAGATTATAGGAGACAAAATGGAGCATAAAGACTACGTGCCGGTCATTTATGCCCATCTCACAGTTCTATAAAAAGGTTGCTAGCTAGTCATACGGGACTTACCTTGGGTACACTTAGTATTGCTGGTAGTCCTACTGTTTACCTTTTAAAGGTGTGTCCCGCACATATTCCATGTGTAATCTTAATAAAAATATGATACAGGACCATCCCTAGTAGGTTGCTGGGCGCCAACAACATCACATGACTACCACAAGAGAAAACACTGAACGTGCTTCCATGTTTTCTCGTGATTACTCCCCATTAACCAGGCATGTTTGCTAGGTTCTAAAAAGATCTGTGGTAAACCCCAATAATAGCCATGCTTTACCTACTTTTACTGTTTTTTGTGTATATACATGTTATATTGGGTTTTATCAACCCCTTCCGGACCAGCGTCGGCAAACTGCGTCTTCCCTTGAAGACCGCGGTTTTTTTGTAAACATTTAAATTCCATGCTTGTGATTCGCTGCAAAGCGATCACGTGCACGGAATTGAGGGGGAGTGGCTGCTACGGATCGCTGGGAACACCCAGCGGTCAGTAGCAGCCTCCCCTCGCGATCCCAGCTATCAAACCGACGCTGGATGTTCTGACACGCCCCGCTCCCCGCCTATTTTTTCCTTTACATGGGGGTGTTTCCCCCGACGTCAGCGGGACCATCGGCCAACGTCAGTGTGTGCAGCCCTAGCCGCGTCCCGGAAGGGAAGGCTCCGGGTAGCCGGAGCCAAGAATTTCCTGGTATGTATTTCTGTCTGATTTCTGGATCTTCGGCGAACATCTTAATTATTTCTTCAGTATGTATATAATTAGATTCCCCTATGGCTCCCATAATATAGCCTCTTACCCTTAAGTAAGTAAATATTTCACTAGTGAAGAGATCAAATTCTTCCCTTACCATTGAAAAGTTTTTAACTAAGTTGTCGTTTATTAATTGGTTGTATTTTAACAGGCCCTTTTCTGACCATTTTTTTAATGAAAGATTTTCCATATTCGATTCCAGAATTTTAAAGAAATATTTGGTAGAGGAATAAAACCAATTTTTTTCCTTCTTCTTAAGGAAGCCCAAAAAAACCCAGGAGGCTCTTTATTACTAAATTACAGTTATTAACTTTTTCCTTTCGCGCGGGCCTAACCATAATATATAACTCAAATCAGCAGCGTTTAACGCAAATACCATTTTTCTTTTATAAACTTATTGTTATACCATTTAATTAAATGTTTTAACATATAAGCATCATGGTATTTTTGGATATTTGGGAGCCCAATACCCCCTGAATCTATCTTATTTAATATGTTGGTACCGAGTCTAGTTTTTTTTTACTCTTACCAAATTAATTTATTGAAAGATTTCTGAATTTCTGTAAGCTTTGGTGTAGGAGAAAGTAGAGCAATTAATCTAAAAACATATTTTGGCGAGAGGTAAGATCTTATTGAGTTTATTCTGCCAAGATATTTTTAAAGGTAACCAACATTTGAGCATCTCTGTTGTCTGGAGCAATAAGCTCTTATAGTTAGTATCCAAAATGTGCTTTTTGTTTGGTGTGACAATTATACCCAAGTAATTTATTTCTTTGGCCGACCAAGTCAAATTATATTATATTCATATATATATATATGCGGGGGAAGAATTACGAGATTTGGGAAAAAATGGTTTTGAAATGGCAAAACGCTACTTGTACTTAATGCTCCATAACGTGCAGAAAAAAAGCAAAAAAAAAAACATAAATCATTTAGTAGGTTTTTCATTAGCTTTTTTGGATGAGTAAAAGATTTTTTGGGTAAAAGTCAGAAAATGTGGGGTTTTTAAAATTTTTCATCATATTTTATTATTTTTTTATGGGAAATTAGATAATATGATCAAAACAATGGTATTGCAAAAAGCCCTTCTTGTCCTGAAAAAAACTACATATAATTTGTGTGGGTTCACTAAATGAGCGAGGAGAAAATTACATCTACACACGAGCGCCGCAAAAGTGTTAAAACAGCCTCGGTCCCAATGGTACAAAATGTAAAACACAGCCTGGTCCTTAAGGGGTTAATCTCCCAATGACTAATCTAATCTCTTCTAATAGAAAAGGGGAATTTAGCGTTTCTAGTTGATATTTCGATAACGTTGGAAGCTTAATTTTTTTCTAAATACCTCATTACTGTCTTTTCATCTGGATGGGTAGGAGTGTTATATAATTCTTCACATTTGTCAAAGGCAGCACCAATTTCTTGAGGGCTACGGTGAGTATCACCTTTATCTACTATTTTGAAGAAGATTCTTTGCTGGGCTGTTTTCTTTTTTTAATTTATTTGTTAGTAATCAGCTTTATTACCTTTATAGTACCAGGCTTGTCTCAATAAATCAGATTATCTTTAGCCTTTATCATATGTTGATCTTACATTTTATTTCAGTTGTGTTTTTAGAAACTTCTACGTTCGCTTTCTGTACCCAAACGGTGTTGCTGTAATGCCTCGACGTTGAGACATTCAGCAACACCGCGATCGACATCAGGGGCCGTGTCTGGCGTCAACTAAACTAAAACAAAAATGAGAAAAAGTCATTTTTTTCTACATTTTTCACCATATTATATACTTTTTTTTTTATAGTAAATAATATTATACAATCAAAACAATGTCATCTAAACAAAGCCCTTCTTGTCCTGAAGCAAACAATACATAACTTGTGTTCAGTAAACGGGAAAGAAGAAAATTACCGTTAAACACGAGCAGCGCAGAAAAGTTAAAAGCCATTGTCACGAAGGGTACAATAAATAAAACCAGCCTTTGTCACGAAGGGGTTAAAGTGCGTATGAAGGAGGAGTGTCCCTCTAATATTTTAATTGCCTTAATAAAAAAATCGTTTTGGAAGGGGACACAACCGTTTGTGGATAATAGCAGGTACTTGAATCAATTGCTCATTCACAGGACCCGGCCGCCGCCTGGCACTGCGTGGAGTTTCCTTTAAACGCTTCTTAGTTACAGACTTCATAACCTTTACTCCTCTGTGGCTTAAGGAAACCCGACTAATGTCTCCGACTTCGGGCCAGCGAAGTGAACAAAACTCCTCAGGCTTTGCACAGTTAGTTTAGGTAGCGGAGAACCAACACAAGTTCACAGCACCGGCCCTCCACACTATTTCCGGCACTGGCTCCACCGCATTAACCTAGCGCGTTACCTTTGCAGCGTACGGGACCGCGCAGGGTTCATTCGTGACCTTACCGCTGCGGGACAAAGCGCCGCGAACAACCCAAGTAAAATAAGCAATCAAAGAAAATGCGTGCAACGTCTACTGCGAATAGGCCGGTACCGTACTTTCTAATAATACCGTGATCTCTGCTGTTTAATTTCCCTTGCCACCACAAATATGGCCGCCGTTCGACCCACTTCCGTTTACCCCCGCCTTTTGGACCTGACAGAATTGTAATTTGTCGCGAATGTTTGTGTCAACGGAAACTGCGTTCTTATTGGTTTGCCTAGTTGGCCAGTATTGCCGACGGGTTTTCTTATTGGCTAAAAGAAGTGGGCGCTGTTTGAGAATACAAACGAGTTCAAGTTCAGTGGGGACAGGTGAGTGAGAGTCGCCTCTTTGCTGTATGAATCTGAACCAATGTGCGCGTTAATCTGCTGGCACTGAGATTAACGAACGTTTATTTAATTTTATGCACTTCCAATTTAGATTTTTTTTAATGTTTTAGATAATGAACTCACAACGCAAGCCGTGTTTCCGCAGAAAATAATAACGTTATATACACACACACACTGATCAGAGTCATTTGGATGACAAACTATATAGAATTTGCTTGATGGACCATTAAAGAGTTAATAAGAGTCTCAAGGTCATTTAGGAAGCTTCTAGGTGTAACAGTGCCAATGGGTTTAAGATGGGATTATGTATCCATCATTTAATTGATCCATTATGCCTTACATGTAGGCCTTTAAAAAGTATAAAACGGCAACTGCAAAACGTTTAGAGGTAGGGTGGCAGCTGAACATTCTGTGTTGCTGCCTCCAGAAAAGGAATAACAAGATGACCTAACAATATGAACTAAAACTAAAGCACATTGTGTGGATTGTGGGCAGATTTTCGTGCAAGATCTGTTTGGCATCGCCTAAAGGGAACTGTTAATTCATTTAAAATCACTTATTTTCAAAATTTAAATATGTGTTCACTCAGAATTTATAAAGCCAATCCTTACCTTGGATATTGATATAGCTTGACTTTTAGATCTTCTTTCTCTCAGACTTGCAGGATACTTAAGGTCCTTCAATGTTAAAATTCTTCCACTTCGGCCGTAGTGATGTCAATATTCCGGCTGCGCTTTTGTGACACGCAGTAGGTGGCGTGTCCGTGATGTATGATGGGTGGTGGGGCAGACTCTGCTGGAACTGCATTACAGAGGCATCGTAGTGTGGTCTTACTATTGTCACAAAGTTTTGGCGTTCCTGCTCTTGTTCTCTGGCAAATCTGGATCCTGAAGCGTTGTATGACTCCTGGCCTGTTTGACTACTCTCTGCCTAGTATTTTTGTTGGCTGATTACCTGTCATGTGTACCTGGTCTGGCATCCTGTGGCTACCTGTTCTGTGCCTCTAACCTGTGGCATCTCCTATCTAAAAGTATCCAGTCCCCTGGCAAGTGCTTTGCTAACTCAGTTCCTTACGGGTCTACCTGAGCTGCCGCAATATTGGGATCATTAAAGTCCCTGGTCTCCGGTTTTTGGGCTCAACCCTTGAGTAGGTTAATCAGGGTGAATAGCTCATGTGTTGTGTGCTCCTGGGTTCTGGAATTGTGATATTCACACCTGGGAACTCTCCGGGTTTGACCTGGAGATTGCCGGGTGACGCTCCGGTTCTCCGGGTCAAGACCCGAATCCTCTGGGTCGCAGGAGTGGGGTCTTGACACGCCCCGACGGGTAGCCGGAGCCCAGAAGTTCCCAGGTATGGTGATATTACACTAGGGTCTGAGTTTGGCAAAGTGCTCTCAGCTCAAGGGCACATGTTGTGGCCCATGAGGTTCTGTTCAATGGTAAGGAGGATAAGGTAGACCAACTTACCCTTGCTATGCAAGTACTGATAGCAAGATCCGATCCTGGTATTAGTACCCTGCATGCCACCTCTACCCCGGCACCTCAGATGTTCCTTTCTGAAAGAGCTAAGGTGGGGTATATTTCTCCTCACCAGCCAGGCTTTGGCATGGCAAGGCTCACAGTATCCACCTCTGCTATGCTCAACTTCATTGATATCTTGTTTGTCTACAAGAATAACATCCCTCTTGCAACTACAGATGCCTAGCTCTGAGAATTTTCACTTTTTACAAATCAAACATCGCAAAACTTTATCTACATTCTGTGGGTTCCTTTGCCTAGTAGAGGGTTGGTATTTTAGTCTGTGGGGAGAGTTCCCTGACTTTTGGCCAAAACCAGGCTGGATATCAGTTCTTGGTGCAAGTTCTGGCCATAGAGGTCACTCTCTTGTAAGTCCTCATCAGATGGAGAGGAACACACCACACATAAAACCCCCTTGTCAAAATGCAGTTATCAGAAATCTGTGTCCGAGCTCCTCGGTCTTTAGACTCTGGTAATTTGGGAAATGCGGCACTCTGTACCAGGGGGAAGCAGTAGTCCCCACAGACCCTGTGACAAAATAACTATGCAGCAGTGTAATATACTGTATGTTTCATGTTTAGCTGTATATGGTGAAGCTCTATGTGTGGAGCGGGGCGCACTACCTTGGTTGTAGTGAGGTAGAGCCAGTGGTAGTGAAAAATAAAATTTAAAAAAAAGTTCAGTTAGAGAGAGAAGGATCTGGCAGCATTATGGTCTGAGGTTGGATGTTATTCGTATTAAAGTGTTTTTTTTAATAGAAACTAAAAGCTATTTGCCCCTTTTCTGGAAGTCAGGTGAAGATTATTAGTGCTGTCGATAAATTATATAGTTATACATAAAGACTGTGCATTGTTTTATCATTATCAACCAGCTTGAACCCACTGATTGGACTATATCATCACAGATCCCTGGTACCCACCTCCTCAAAATCAGAACCCTTTCCAAGGCCAGGACCCATAGTCTGTAGGAAGGAGGTTGAGTGTGACAGTGGGTCTTTAAACTCCTGATATCACAATTTCTCTCCATCCTAACCACTGGACTGTCCTGCTTCAATTCCAAAAACGATGGAGGCCAGAGACCATACATCTATTACAGGGGTCTAAATCGCATTACTATTAAAAAAACACAAAACAAAAACATCCTTTACACCTTATTCCCAAAGTGTTTGATCGCCTACAGGGTTCTACTGTATTTAAATGGACCTCATTTGAGTGAAAGATTGCATATGCCATTATAAATATACAGTGATGCTATTTAGAGTTAATTTAATATCTAACGTGACATTGCCTTCCAGTTTGTCATCTTGAACCGGGATCATATTGTGATTAATTCACCTGATCTGTGTTCACACTGTAAACATGTTCATCTTGTCCTCCAATGCCTCTGGCAGAACCATCCACATGCCATGCTGGAGAAGTGTCTGTTTAGAGTCCTCTGAATATCCTTCATGGAATATATATAATTTCCACCTCTGGCTTTGAAATGGATCCTGTGAAATTATCAGCTATTTCTGAATGGACCCAACCTATTGCTTTTCAGGCCTTCAAAACGTTCCCTTTTTCTGTGCCACTGCTGATAAAACCTGATGTCTCTAAACCTTTTGTGCTTGAGGTTAAAATTACCAAAGGGGCTATCATGTTACAGCGAAAAGACTTCCATCCATGTGCTTTCTTCTCCAAATCTAACTACAATATCAGCAATTGAGAACTTCTGGGTATCATTTTGGCTCTCCAAGAATGGGGTCAATTACACAAAACTTGTGAATTCCTCATCAAGGCCAAAAAAATTGAACAATATACAAGCCAGATGATCCCTGTTCCTCTCCAGGTTTGACTTTGTCATGTCCTATCGCCCCATATCAAAAATTCATAAAGTTGATGCCTTATCCAGACAATTGATCCTTAACGCCATTGAAAAAATTAATCCAGAACCTATTGTTCCCTTCTTCATGGATCAGAGCCTCTGTATCTACCCGGTTGTCTTCTCCTTTATTTAACTGAATTTTGGCTTCCCAGACCATTGCTCCAGTCCACAGTAAGTGGTCTCCCTGAAATATCCCCCTTTGTTGGACCACATATTTAGTCAAATAAAAATATAAATGGAAAAGGAGGGCGAGAGGATGGAATATAAAGACCCATAGTGCTTGTCCAGATTCTGCCACAACAGTGGCCAATGAGGTTGTCTCTGTGCAAGCAGTGTTAGTCTGTGAGGCTAGCACATTACAACACTGGTTACAATCCCACATTTTTGTTTCATTGTAACCAGTAGGCACCAGCATATTCTGACAGTTTGCCATATTGGGCGATCATGCTGCCTGGTGCACTGCCTACATAGATGGGATGGCTGGGAAGAGTTCATAGCATGCGGTATCCACACCCTTTATCTTTAAGACGTGGATTGCCTGGGTATGACATCATAGCCCAGAGGGTAACTGGAGGTGACTGGGGCACTGCCCAGTTTTAATAGACCACAGCACGTAGGTGGCAGATTATACCATATTTGGCCTCACGTCTTTGAGCAAAGATGTGGTGGCCTACAAATTAGAAGTCACAAAGATGATGAGATACTGTACATGCTTCACAAGTTTGGGTAAGGGATGGCACTCAGAGAAAACACTGTAGTAAGCAGATCTAGAGCCGTAGCTTCTATTTCCTGTACATGTTATCTTTATGCACTTAATGGAGCATAATCACTCGCAGTTAGTGCAGGCTTAGTGGAAATTATATAACCTGGTAGGAGAAGTACAGCAGGAAATCATCATTAACCTCATTGTTGTAGAAGTTAAACTCCAGTATGTAAAATAAAAATGCTAATTTTGTTTTAGGTCAGCATATACACTTTAATTATAGAAATGTTTGTCTTTGTGTTGCAGCACCCTTTGGAGAATGGTTGGCTATGACCCTAACTCCAAGGGACATCTGCTGTCTCCATCAGAGGTAGCTACTGCTGGATCCCTTTCAGGACTGGTAACTAGAGCTATGATCAGCCCCCTGGATGTTCTTAAGATCCGCTTTCAGGTATTTATTATAATAAGGAAACTGGATATAGCCATATTGGTCAGAAAGAAGATGTCAAAAGGTGACCTTTTATTGGGCCAACACAGCAATAAATGTATCTCCTTTGTGTTTTGTATTTAACAATAAGCATGATTTATTAACCTTAAATAATGAAAGTAATTTTAATTTGTATTGATTTGGTTATCATTTTATCAAATTTTCTTACATTATGATATAAGAAACATATTTATTACTTCGCCACACATTGCATGGACATGAGTTTCTCCCAAGTTTATCACTATTTGAACCTTTCAATAGAGTTCCAGCATTTGGGGCTGAGGATCTTGTCTTCTGAAAAACTTCTGAATGTTAATCGGTAGAGCTCGATTAAAGATGCCCCTTTTATTTTTACACATTAAAACTATGAAACTTGCAAGAAAAGACTTCTACATTACTTTTTTAAATAAGCGAATTTTTAAACTTGTTTTTTGCACAATGTCTCAGCTGCAAATTGAGGACATTTCTGCCCGGAGTGCTCAAGGGAAGTACCAAGGTATCCTCCAAGCAGCCAAGCTCATCCAGCAGGAAGAGGGTCTGCAAGGATTCTGGAAGGGGCATATCCCAGCCCAGCTCCTATCAGTGTCCTATGGGGCAGTGCAAGTGAGTATTGGGAATGAAGCTTTATGAAGTCTGCATGTTGTGGGCAGCACAATTCAGCGTAGGCGTTATTCCTTCCTTCTTTGCAGTTTTTGAGCTTTGAACTGCTAACAGAAGTCTTCCACAACTCCACTTCGCTGGATCCCCGTGGTCCTATAGTACACTTCTTGTGTGGGGGACTTTCTGCCTGCTTTGCAACATTGACCGTGCAGCCCCTGGATACACTGAGGACGCGCTTTGCTGCTCAGGGAGAGCCCAAGGTTTGAGGCAGCCTGGAATCTATGACTATCCATGAAATAAAACCTAAATGAAGCAGAATATTGATCTGTCAGTGTCAACACAACAGGTTTACTACATATCATCAGGCAATGGAAGGTAGCCAATCACATTTGGTAGTGCCTTAATTTACAGATCATAGATAAAATGTGTATAGGTTCTATGTGTGAAAAGGAGGATGGATACTTTTAGTTATATGAAAGGTGTTCGACTAAATCAGTAGCAAAACAACAAAAACTCTACCTGCAGCTAAAATACCAAATAATTGTGTGCAATCATCACTGAATCTAAACTTTAAAAATTCATTGATTTTTAGAATATATATCAGGTTTCCCTCATTTTATCCCATGTGCCACTACTGGCATTGTTAAGAATGGATTCTCTTTTTTTTGTTTGGTTACAAGGGGAGGAAGTACAGGATAGGTATTATAATTATCGTCAAACCCATGTCTGCATAGGAATAACGAACTTTGTTTCCAGGTATACAGGCACCTACGTGAAGCAATCCTTAACATGTACAAGGCAGAGGGACCTATGACGTTCTACCGTGGTTTGTGCCCCACCTTGATGGCAGTTTTTCCATATGCTGGCCTTCAGTTCTCCTTCTACAACATGTTGAAGAGGGCATGGAATTTTGTTCTGCCCCAAAACCAGACAAAGAGTGGTGGAATGGGTGAGGATTAATAGATTGTTATTATTGCCCACCTTGAAGACTGCCAGGAGTATTAACATAAAGGGATTACCAGAAAAGCCGTGACTGGACTGGAAAGAAATGTGGTCCTGGCACTTTCAGGAAAATGTGCATTTAGTCTTTACTGGTTACTACAAGCGTTCCACACTGCAGTAGTATACTTTTTTAGCTAAACTAACAGAGGTCTCTTTTTTTTTTCCCCTTTTCCTCTAGATAACTTTAGGAATCTGCTGTGCGGCAGTGGAGCAGGTGTGATAAGTAAAACTTTCACTTATCCCCTTGATCTCTTCAAAAAGAGGCTCCAGATTGGTGGATTTGAGAACGCAAGAAAGTCTTTTGGTGAGGTAAGCAGGAGAAATAATAGTTACAAATGGTATAGCAATGTTCCTGAAAGACCCAGGGCTCATATAATGCAGGGCTACCCAAAATGCATTCGTTTGTTAAACATTAAAAGGGCTGCAACAACTAATTGATAAAAATACCCCTCGTTTTATAATCTGGCTCATTCGATGTCACTTACTGCAGTTATTACTTCCCAGTCCCTCCCTGCACTCGCCCCTTTCCTTATAGCGTCCACACTGCTGAGCAACTCAAATTAATATTTGGGCTGCTGAAAGTTAGGGGAGGTGGGGGTTAATTTAGGGGCAGCTATGATTAATGGGGTGTTTTGGGTTAATTTACAGGCAGTTATGGTTAATGGGGTCTTTAGGGTTAATTTAGGGACAGTTGTGGTTAATGGGGTCTTTTAGGGTTAATTTACGGGCAATTATGGTTAATGGTAAATCATGGTTAATTTAATGCTGAGGACTGAGAGTTAATTTAATTAATTTAATAAGGTTAACTTAAGGTGCAGTTAAAGGGGTGCAAACCGGTGCTTAGTCCGGGCAGCATGTAGAGCTCTACGCGACTCACGTAGACAACTTCCACTCAAGCAAAGCACCAGTAAGTTTGGAGGAGGGAGGGAGAGGGAGTGTTAAATGGGGGGGGGCGCATAAGGCATTTCTGGAGGCAG
>VKOC01005771.1:0-13173 GCA_009364415.1 Spea multiplicata
ATTTTAAACATGTCTGCCATGAACCATGTCTATGCCAATCCCTGTACAAAACACATTTATTTTTGACGTGATTTAACTATTTTGCCCACAAGGTGGCCCAGTATGATTTTTAATGTCTAGTCTGCTAGAAAATACCTGTATGAATTATGGATTGTTTTATATGCCATTTCCGTGTGCATGATAGTGCTTTGTTCAATAATGGAGACCGAGGTGGCCTGAACTGAGCTATCTTATCTATTAATAAATCAGTAGAACAATTTTGCTGATTGCCTTTTGTCACATCAGTAAGAATGAGGGGATGTGTCCAGTCCTGTTGAAGTAAATGCTTTAATACACTTGTGAGACAGTTTCATTGTAGTTATGCAAGTCATGGTATTACTACATTATGATATTTATTTTTGTATTCTTGCAATGTATGAACATTGTTATTGATACCATCAAAGAAAAAGGTGATACTTTGTATGCCATTTGTATGCCACTGTAGGAATGGAGCTTGATCTGTATATGCTGGGAAACAAGGGTTGTGATGCAATGGCATTATGTAGCTCCACTTCAGTTGTAGCACGACTATTTTTCAAGCCTTGACAGTGGAATACAGCAGTTGATTATCCATGCACCTGGTAAAAGATAAAGTGCGTGAAGCAAACAGGGCAGCTCCACACTGGACAGGCCTAGGCTTCTAGTGTGGCATAAGAGTATTCGGAAGACCCCATAACTATAGAAACATAGAAAGTGATGGCAGATAAGAACCATTAGGCCCATCCAGTCTGCCCAACCCCTGAGTCTTCTTTCCCAACTGAGGTCCCTTTCCCTCATTTTCATTTGTAAAAACTAGACTTGTGCATTTGTATTCGGGTGAACATGAAAACGAACACGAAGAGTGCATTTTCGTTGTTTGTCCCGAAGAAACGAAGAAGCGAAGATAGCAGTGGTAAAACGTACACAAAGACGAAGATGCACAAAACAAAGAATCTTCGTGTTCGTCTTCGTCTACTAATCTCCCTGGTCCATTTCCCATCTAGCCTACCTTATCTATGCAGCATCACAGGGGTTAACGGAAGCGGAAATCCGTAGGTTCGCTGTTAGGGGTTAAGGGGCCGTGCAAACTACTCTATTGGTCGTCTGCAGGGTCCTCCTCTGGCATCAACCAATTGGTTGACCAATAGGCTCACTCACATGACCTTTTTAACTCCTGACGACGACGAACCTACGGATTTCCGCTCCCATTAACCCCTGCGATGCTGCGTAGATAACGGGAGCGGAAATCCGTAGGTTCGCCGTCAGGGGTTAACTTGGTGCAACTTGGCCGGCAAAGACCACTGCTGGCCGGGGTAACGGATCATGAAGAAAGGTAGTAGATATTAAAACAAATATTTGATTAAGAGCTATTGTATTGTATTGTTAATGGCATATTATACTATTAATGGCTATTTCTTTGGTAATAAACAATATCTTTATCTGTTTTTTAGCTTTACAAAGTGTGATGAGCCACCTCAATCCAACTCCTCCTTTTTATCTGTAACATGAAAAAAATACAGAACACCAGTTGTCATAATGTTTACCGATATATATATGCAATCCATTTATACATAAAAAAGTAGTAGGCTAGTGATGCACAGATGCGGTGTTTAACTACATAGAAGTTATCCACGTTAACGCCAGGCCTGTGTGAACAAGCAGGTATCTGGGTAAATTCAATAATTTCCAGGTTTGATTAATATTTTGCTTCATCTTTCCTGTTTGCATGCTAAACTACATCACATAGTTTATTTTGGGACTAGCATCCTAGTACATAGAGAAGTAACAGACATCAATACATTGTTTGCCTGGAATCCATCTCTATAAGTGAGATCAGAGCCAGCATTTACACTGGTCCTGATGGGTCCATGGTACCTAAGAGACACTTTGATGGGGATGGCACCTTTCTATCTCTGAGATAATTACTACACCTACTCTTGGAGTATACACTAAACTGCAAATCTGCAGAACTCATGAAAATGTATTTAGTTTAGTTAGCTAAAACACATTTAACTGTAGAGGATTATTTAGAAATCAAACAAAATAACAGTACAATGGTCATACTTATAAACAAAAAACAATGTTTTGAAACATGATGTGATGACAAATGTGACATCATATTGTTATCATCTATGACTGGACGGCCTAATTTGAGTTCAAGAGCTGCTTGCGTCAGATTACTGGTTTGACCCTGCTCATGGGCAAATGGAAGCATAAGCTGTTGTTACTTGGGGAAAGGGTCAAATACATATGGGGAATCTGTAGAATTCCCCTATGCATTTGAAGAAGCGACACCATGAAAATGTAATTGGACCTCTTATCTACCATGAGTGAAAGGTTACAATGTAATATAAGGCCGTTTTATTCTACAGGCAGGATGTGTTACACCTACCTGTCCGGCCGGGGTCCCACGGCGTCCCTCGCGCACGTCCCCCTCGTGTACTGACGTGCGCTCTACACGCACACGAGGGGGCGTGCGTATAGAGCAGGCACGCCTCCCGGTTCCTGACAGCTCTGTTCGGGCTGCCGCAGCATATCAGCGGCGATCGGAAAACCGATCCGCCGCTACATGCTCGCGGCACCCGAACAGTACCTCTTCTGCCTGTGTGGCACTGCCGCGTCGCTCGCGGCAGCAGCACAGGCAGAGAGGAACTCGTAGTTTACCGCCGCGGGCATGCCGGCGGCGATCAAGTGTTGGATCGCCGCTGCATGTCCACGGAGGTTGTTTTACCTCCCCTGCCTGTGTGGCTCCTCCGCGTCTTTCACGGAGGTAACACAGGCAGGAAGTTTTGTTTGTTGTTGTCATCGCGACGACGCTAATTGCGCCGGTCGCGATGACGTCATCTTACCTGCTCTCCCGCCATTGGCTCTATTTAAACCTTCCTGGTTCCTTGTTTTCTTGCCCGTTCCACGAGTCCATGTTAATGTTCTCTGGGTGCTCTTGTTTATTGATTGATCTCCACGTGTACCAGACCTCGGCTTTGTTATTCAACCTTGATCCTGCGCTGCCCGTCCCGACCTCGGCTTTGTCATTTGACCTTGATCCTGTGCTGCCTGCCCCGACCCCGGCTATTGTATTGACCACGCTCCTGTGCTGCCTGTCTCGATCCCGGCTTGTTTATCGGAGATATTTCTGCATCGTGGGTCTACCCACTGTGGTGCCTGATCCGGCGTAACAGGATGGTAGATAAATGGAACATCTCCCATCAGAAGTGGCAGAGGCTGAAACAACATGCATGATATAGGCAATAAAGCTAAGACAAGAACAAGCACTCATTAAAGTCTGAGCCTTTACATCATGAAAAATTACTAGATGGGTCAAGTGGTTCTTATCTTCTAACAAATTCTATGTTTCTAATTCATGCATATGATAACTGGAGTGCCCCTCCAAGACTGAATCAGCTGTGTATAGGTAAAACTGCCTGGCTCATGTTTAAAAGTATTCTTTTTAGATAGTGCCACACGGACATGAGGTTTTTTTTTTTTACCAATATTTATAGTAATATTCCATTAAAAACATATATATGTATAGCAGGAAGTATCCTGAAACAGCATCACTAATAGCTGTTACATCTTTTTCTTTTGTGAGTGGAATTATTTATTCTTGTGTTACTTCCGGAATTCATATCTAGTGCGGATGAATTCAAATTACTTGATGAAATAGAAAGTTTTTGTCTGTGAATCCTAAAAAAGTCATAAATGCATTGCAAGCATGTCTGCCTCTTGTTGTTTTTAAACAATATACTATAACATATTGGTAAAAGTTGACAGGATATCACCCCATATACTGAGGCTATTATGGCAACAATTTGCACAGCTGGGAGATACACGCCACTGGTATTCATATACACTGGAATAAAGATAACCCATACAAACATGTAGATGAGCATGCTGAAGGTGATAGTTCTGGCCTCGTTATATTTCTCTGGTAATTTTCTACCTTTGTAAGCTAAAAGGAAACAAGCAAATGCAAGAAATCCAATGTATCCTAACATGATGCCAAAGGCAACATAAGATCCCTCATCACACTGGAGAACTATTAGTCGAGGCATTGTGTAAATCTCTCTATAAAAAGGTCTTTTCATTATGAGCCACAATATGCAAATCAATGTCTGGACACCTGTTAATACACTGATAATAACTACTACAGGTTGGGACGTTAATGCAGTTAGCATGCTGAATCTTTGGATCAACTCAGATGCTAAGAGGATCTGTAATGATTTGGTCAATATACAAGAAATGCAGACCGTGAAGCTGATACCATAGAGAGGTTGTCTAATCTGACAGATAATATCACTTGGCTGACCAATAAAAAACCCAACACTCGCCAAGCTAAATAACAGAGACGCAATTAGTGGGTAAATATATTTGCCCCCTGCTGCTATAACTGCTGTTGAATCTGAATATTTCTTGAATAAGGTGCATATTATCAAAAGTAATAGAAAACCAATGACAGTAAAAGTCACGAGTAAAACAGCAAATGCATTATTCCAGTAAAGATATTCTATGGTTCTATTTTGACATCTAGAGCTTCCGTTGCTTGACCACTGATTGATATCGCACTGGAGACATCTGTCCATATCTAGAACAAAAAAAGGATTAAGTGAATACTTTGACACCATTGGTTAGTGTATTGCAGAATGTTAGATCATGGAAATGATTTAATCTTAATTTTTTTATCATATTTATATTTATATGTTATATTGAAAAGAAACAATTTCTGAATTCTTAAACTTGCATAATTGACATTTTCATTTCAATAACCATATCATTTTTTACAAAAGCTTTAATTCTACATTTAACCACACTACTCATCTGTATGTTGTCTTTGGCTTAAATAGTTAAATAATGGGATTTAGGAATAAATAATGTTCATTAGACCCAAAAAAAATCTGGTGTGCATTTTAATTAAAACACTTATTTCTAAGATTTAAAAAAAAGTAGATTAAAAGTATAATATATATTTATAGTTTCTTGTTTTCACTAATAGTAAATACAGTATTTTCCACTTTTACTTCAATACTTACCAGGATTTGGTGAAAAGTAACCTTCTGGGCATGGAATGCATTCATAACAACAACTTATAAAGGAATGCTTTTTATTATAACCAGGGGGGCAGGGTGCTGAGCACTTGGATACTGGAATCTGAAAAATGATTAATGTATAATTAAAATAATTCTCAAAGCTTTTAATTTTTGTCTTACTCCAAGAGTATGTAGAGTTAGACTGTGGCTAGTACAGAACACTCACTCAGTATCCAAATTAGTACACGTTTAGTTAGCTTTAAGTGGGGGTTAAGATAAAAATTCTTCACATCTTGTCATCTCGACTCCTGTAGGTTCAATTCAAACAGCATCAGAAGCCTTCTCAAAGTCATTAGCATTAGAAAGGGTATGTTAACATTGGGGATAAAGGGGGCTGCTGGGCCATCTGTATACCGCCCAAGAGTCCTGGTGCTTTAACATGCAGTTGCATGTTGTACGAGCGCAAGAGAGTAGCATGCAACTGTGCGTTATACACTGTTTAGCACCGTCTGCATATACACCCTTTAGCACCCACTAGGCTTAAAGTGCCAGGGGTGCTGTTCTGACCTAGTGCAGTTCTGTATATAGGAAAAGGAGAGTTCGAAGAGTACCACCAGTTGTCCAGGACCTGTGGACTTACATTATATTTTTTTAAATTTCTTTTCATATTCATAATCAAATGTCATCTATTTTTATATAAAAATTGTATTCATACATAACCTCATCTTTAAAATGCATCTTAATGTCATATTTGTAAGGTATATTTATAAACTATGCAGATTTGTTTCAACACATACCTGGTTTTTCTCTGTGTTCCAAAAGAAAAGCGATTCATTTAGAGTAAGATCAGTTGTCACAACATCATACTGCCCTACAATTTTGAATATTACAGGATTCTCAGTTGTATGCCAATTTATTATATCGTATCCATTCATAAAATCTCCATTCGCATTGAAAGAAAAAATTTCTGTGTTGTATGGGAAATGAACCTGGCGTACTTCATTGAGTAGCTGCAAAATAGAGTGTTAAAATACAGCTGATTACATGGCAATGATTGACAATGTGAGTTAGTGTCAACTGACAAAAGTCTTGAAGAAATACAAGAAAATAATTAATTTTATCATGATTTGCTAAATAGATGATTGACTATTTATGTGGGAATGGGATGTTATAAATGTAGGATGTTAGAACGCAGACAACCCCCGCTACTGCTTGTACTTCCGCCCAGGGCCTGCCCAAGACTTAATGCCGCCTGGGGCGAAGTTTAAAATGCCGCCCCCCCTTTGTACTTACCTTTAAACAGTCCTGCGACGAGTCTCCCTGCTCTGCCACAGTGCCGGCTTGTAATGCTGAGCGCCTGGGGCAATTGCCCCAAAAGTGCTGCCTGGGGCAATTGCCCCACTCGGCTCCATTGTAGGGCCGGCCCTGCTTCCGCCGTAGCTTCTATGACGCAGCACTGGCGTCACATGACCTTCCGTTGCTCTTAGAAGTTCCGGCGGGACATCCGCTGCCCCCACCAGACACCAGGGAGTCATTGGTAAGTTGGGGGGTGTTGTCTGGGTTGTATGGGTGGCATAAGGCTTTCCTGGAGGCAGAGTGCCCCATGATATGCCTTTTAACACCTTGTATGCCACACTGCCTCCAGAAATGCCCTTTAACCCCCTATATGCCATTCTGCCTCCAGAAATGTCTTATACACCCTTATATGCCACTCTGTCCCATGATATGACTTTTAACCGTGAGTGAATATATAAAGTGTTGCGCAACACTTTATATATTCACTTTCTTTTTTATTGGTATAGGGGGTATACCTTTAGTGTTTGCAGCATTGTTTTTTAAGTACTTTCTCACAATAATTTCTGTCACACAAGTTCAAAAAATAATAATATATTTTAGCGCCTGATCATTACATAAATAACTATGACTTTTAACCCCCTATATGCCAGAGTGGCATATAGGGGTATAAGGCATTTCTGGAGGCAGAGTGGCATAAAGGAGTATAAGGCATATCATTTTATTAAATATGAAAAATAGTTTACATTAATTAATATTTACTAGTAAAACTTTTTCCCTATAGGGTCGTCTTATATTCAGGCTTTTTTCTTTTTTTTTTTTCGCTAAATTATATTCAAATTTTGGGGGTCGTCCTATAATTAAGCAAATACGGTATATAGTTTGTGATGCATATTGAGTGTATTTACTATGAAACCGCAAATTCTATTTTCCTGATGTTTCTGATATAGGGCATAGGGAAACAAAATCTCAGTCATACTGTATATTAATATGTCATTATAAATCTGGGGTTTTTTAACATAATGGTGGAAAAAGTAGTTATGTATGGACTGCTTCTTTCAATATAAAGTGGGCCAAACGGGGGTTTTATTGTAGCCATTATTTCAGGTCTTAATAAAGGTTGTCTTACCTCATGTGGTAAAAAAATCTCGATCCTTTGTAGCAGTTTGTTCTTTTTCACTAATAAAAGTTTTTTTGAGCATAGGAATTGATTTTAAATGCCAGAGATGTAACTGAACGTTGTGCTCGCATTTTCAATATTTTCCACCAAAAAGTCATCATTTGCAAGAGAGATATTAGCCACTGTACAGGTGAGAGGTGATTTCTTATTTATCGAATCAGGAATAATGCAGTTTTTCAATGATGAGTTACAGTCCAGATATTGTCTGTACTCCTCTGTGCATCCAAATCGAAAATATTTATACTCTTCAAGCAAATGATTTATTGCTCCATCTACTGGAAGTTGGAGGTTTTCTAGGTACTCTGTAAATCCTTGAATAGGACTTGCGTGGAAATTCAATCCAAGTATTGCCCCAACCTTATCAATATTTTTAATATCTGCCACTTCCCTGGAGATAGACCAGATGTCACTTGCTATCCATACTCTGCTTATGTTGAGTCTTATGGACTCTCTAAAAATTTTAATGACTATAGGACCTTTGGCAAATATAACAACCACTTTTGCGGAGCAGTTCTGAAGTCCATCCATTAGATTACAGTTTTGAAGTTCATCCATTAAACTTCCTATTTCTTTGTTCATTAAGGGATGTTCCACATACGATGGAAGCATTTTGGAGAATGCGGCACATATTTCTTGTTCCTTTAAAAAATGATTTAAATTGTCAGCCCCAGAATGTCCATAATCGTCATCACTTGATATTATTCCAACCCAATTCCATCCAAACTTCCGGATCAATTTAGAAATAGCTTTTGTTTGGTGCATATCACTTGGGACAGTGCGAAGAAATGAAGGAAATCTCGTCTTATCACTTAGATATGGGGAAGATGAAGCTGGACTTATCTATATAACGAAAGCATAGCCAATGTAAGTTGCAAGGAACACAATATTCATGTAAACAAAGCTTGCATTGTATGTGATTTTGTGAGTATAATTAAACATACAAACATTTACTAACGTATATTGTAAACAGAGATTCAGGGCAATTTCACCCAAACTTCCGACAAAGCCCATACATGTACGGGCTCACAATGCATTGTCCTTAATGCCTTTAAGGACAACTTGTCCTTAAGGGGTTAATTGGTGAAATATCACTTCTACGATAAATATACGTGACTCTCCATTTTTCCACAGAATGCTTGCTTTTATGTACTTTACTTGTTATTTTCCTAGAAATAGTGTGGATTATGTAACACACAAGTGTTTTAAATCAACAAGCCATTAATATAGCCTTCTCACGGTGCTTAGGGAGTGTAAATATCATTTTTGTGTTGCAACAGCATGTTTGTATGACACATATAGAGTATCTCCAAAAATGTAAAACTGCATGCATATCTTACAGCACAATAAGAGAAGAGAGATGAAATAGCAATAAAGTATCCATGATGTCATTGAGTAATCCGACCGCATATTTAACTCTGGAATGCATAATGTAGGGTGTTATTAAAGTCATTGCTGCCCTGTAGGTTGCACATTCTTCAAAAGCTTTCCAAGTCTGGATAATTATGTTCATGAGTTTTATAATATTTTCATGATTAAAAGTCACACTATAGTTTTCAATGGAAACTTCATTCTAAATAGTCACAATTTACATGAAGATTCGTAATGTCTCAGCTACACAGGTTAATTTGGGAAGCCTGTCCATGAACTGGGATGCATGTCCACTTGTACCTCCTAATATGTGCGCACTTAAAATATACTTCAAATATTCACAGAATTATATTTTTACCTGCGGTATGTAGTGGAGACTGAGTATCCGGGAAATGGCAACTGAAATTTCTGAATAAATTTCTCCAATAATGACTTTCACAGAAGGTATTGTTTTTGTGCTGTTGCAGTCAAGAGGGTTATTCAATAAATTCAACTCGGGAATTAATTTAATTGTTGATTGAATGGCTTTGGAAACATCAGAGCATGAATCAAAAATTGCATAGCCCAATTTAATCCCAGGTAAAAGGGTGGAATTATTAATCTCTTCTATTGTATAAATCATAGAAAATACTTTAACAACGTTCCTTAGTTGTAACCTAGAAGAGAAGAAATGCAGAAATGGATGGGGGGGGGGAAACAAAAAAAATAACAAATTTAAGCGTATCTGTATTCTGTTGTTAGAACACTTAGTAAAATGCAATCCTCTAGCTACACATGCATTGGATACACTTAAAGTCATCTTAATTTTGGGCCGAGTGGTTCTTATGTGCCTTTTCACTTGTGAGCTAAAGTTAGAGAATCTAACAGCTGATAACAATTGTATCGTGTGTCACCCTTTCGTTGATGTCTAGGTCAGGTTTACACAAAAATCTATGAGGATGATGTTTCATGCCCCCGCTTGAATGCAGGTGAGTCAATTAAGTATTTCTATTAATAATGACAAGTCAGAGAAAATGGACACCCTACCTCCAGCTATAGAGAATCTCAATAAATTCACTGTTCTTGCAAACAATATCTGCATTCTGTTAATCTCAACCATTGCGGAAGGTTCGGCTTTGATGGAATGTAAATGGCCCCTTCATTTGCTCTGGCACCCTTATGCAGCCGACCAAAGCAGAGGGCCTCTTAAAATACTTCATAAGTACTTTAATATGCATTCATTTGCTGGAAAAAAATTTTTAATTTGGTAGAATCTCTAGGGCACTGCCCCTGTGATCTCATTATACCCCCAGAACTCTTATGTTGGAGCTGAGTATAGTCGGCCTGTGTACTGGCAACCAGGAGAAGTGTTTTACCAGATGGGGGGGGGGGCGCCTAGGGGCATTCAAAAAAATTCCCCCATGCATTTGAAGGGGGAACGACTGCATTAAAGTGAATATGATGGCAGGATTTCCCCTTTAATTGGAACTTAGTTCAAACTATCTTAGCAAAAGGAAAGCACAATATGCCAGTTACACAACACACTCCATCATAATTAATATATAAAGACATGCAAAAAGTTTTACTTACATTATATGCTTTTTAATTTGTTCACTAAAAATGAATGCTTCAGTCACACGATATGAAAACATACCCATTACAGATGAAGTCATCAGCGTTAGTTCGTTCTAATAAATTAGAAACCCCTTCGTGTATTGGAAAGATCCCTCCTATGATGATGTCCCCATCCAGATATGCCACTGTTTGATTTTGGATGTCACAGGATTGGACGGCTCTCCACAGAAAACAAATAAAGAAGGAGCAAAAGAAGATATCCAGAAGTATGGCCATTTAGGATGTGTAAGAGTTTACCCTCAATCTACCAATACCAAGAAACCATTACCAGTTTAGAATGCTTTTCTGTTTCTTTGCTGGTCTTTGTAGAAGTGTACATACTTAGAGGTAATGCATGTTGAGTATGCTATATAGGTCAAGTGCAATAAACACCATGTGAATACCTAGTTATTATCATAACAATGTAATTCCACAGTATCAAATGAATAATTATGTATAAATTAGTATTGTAGGCAAGTCAGGAACTAGACCTTGTATTTTGAAATCACTGAGAAATTCTAGTGCTTATATCCAGCATCTTGAGAGCAAATAACATATGATACAATTTGAAAGTGTTTACTACACTTTTCTGTTACATACTGAAAACACCTACCACTACATATTTTCAGTCCTAAGATTTCCGATACATGGTCACCTAGCCAACAGGAATACGGTTCTTCAGCATAAAATAAAATATTTAATCTTCATTAAGTAGACAATTATGAAGAAAAGTAACCCCCTGGTATTTCTAGCTACTTTAACACCTCTCACCCCAACGAGTAGAAGGTGGAAGGTCTAGATGCCCCCAGAGGGTCTTTTAATTATTTGTAACCCCTCTCTCCACCTAATGTATTGGTTTGGATGACTCAATTTAGCAGTCAGGGCGGCATGTGTCTGTAGGGATAAGGGGTGAGATAGAGGTCATGATTAGTGGTAATAGGTTAGGTAGGTGTTATACAATAAAAAAAAAAAGTGTTAGAAGCTTCTAGTTGCGCTTAGTTTGCCGCCTTTTTTACCTGAGGTGCGCTAGAGGACGCTGCACGGCGCTTAGTTACCGCCCCCTTTTTGCCCGCCTTACGCTCGCGGGTGCCTCGTACTGTGCAAAAGGTGGGAATTCACCCTATAAATAGCACCTGTTGAGGTGCACTTTACTTACCTGCAGCAAACTGCTAACTGCTAACTGCACTCTGACCTCTTTGAGCGCCTGGTGAGCAACAGCATAGCAGGAGAGACAAGGGATGAACATGGAGGAGCTTCTTTTCAGGCGACCACCCTCCCACCCATATAATAATATTTATATATATTTACATTTAATCTTTTTGTCATGGCTTTTATTGGGTTAAAGTTGCCCCTTTTTGTTTAAATATATATATATATATATAAGGGGTGAACTGGTGGTGCATTTGGCTGTCCTGGCTTTAGGGCGGATGTTCGTTAAATGGTTAATTATGGTTGCACTCTGGGGCTTGGGCCAGGAGTGCTTTTATGGTTACAAAGTTTCAAGTTTATGTGAGTAGTTTGTTAATGTTACATTGTAAGCTTATCCAATTTGAAGTTGTTTGGAGTCTTTATTTATTATTTGTGGTTTATGTGAAGTCTGGTTCAATGTGTCGGTACATATCCCTTGTCTTAGTCTGTCAATTCTCGTCTTGTCATACCACTTTGAATATATGCATTGCATGAAGAGCTGCATAAATTGTCAGCGCTATATAAATAAAAGATAATAATAATTATAATTATAATACCCGCTCCCACCAGCATGTGATCAGATGTGAAAGGGAGGCATGGGGGCTATTTTTCCATTGTACTTGGCCATGGAATATCGATTTGGAAATATCTTGGAAACAGAATGATTCCAGATTTCGTGGGTTGGGTATATGTATGTGAGCATGGATGTGTAAGTGGTTGAAATGGAGTGTGTGTTAGTGAGTATTAGTAAATGTGTGTAATTTGTGTAAGTGTGTTTACATATGTGTACCAGAGTGTATGTTAGAGAGAGAGGGGCGAGGGGCAAAGAAGGCACAGACAAGTTGTGAAGTTGGGGGACCCAGGGCAATTTTAGTTGCAACCCTGATTGCTCCCTAATCATATTCTTACCCATTTCAAGAGTTTGTGATTCTCTACCATAGGTCCCCACATAACCATACCTTGGGAGAGGAGTCTGATTGCAAATAGAGCTAGAAAGCAATACAGATATAACATTACACTAAAACTTGTATTTTTATTTTGATCTCCCTATTCCTCTATCCAGTTCTTCCAGGGTATATATGTTTTTGTGTAGGGAATATGTGATTTTGTATGGTTATTTTTGGAGATTACACATATCTAGTTTCTAATAATACAGATACTCAAGTGTTTAACCGGAAAGGTTTTCTTGTTGCAGGAAAGGAAGCTGTTTACCAATTAGAGCCTTGGTGTGCAAGTAGAAAATTGCAGATTTGTAAACATTAGTATTGTTTTAAATTGAGTTACTATTACTATTATAAGATTTTTAGACTGGACTTTTGTTAATTGTTAGAGTGGAACTGGGGAATTGACCCTTTTAAGGTCCTAAATGAATGCATGAAGTCAGAGCAGCTGTCCTATTTACCAAGTTCCATAATATAATTATACAAATAAATATAGTTTACCTTCGTAACATAAAACATTTAGATATAGACAATATGGTCGGAACTTGCCATTTTTTTCATTTTTATA
>VKOC01005772.1:0-26654 GCA_009364415.1 Spea multiplicata
AAAAAAAAATAGCAATATGACTTGGCATTCATATTATACCCAGGGAACCAGTAAATGCTGGTACCTAGGCATGATGGGACTGTGCTTGCTGTTAGCAATCACACTCCTATCATGCCAAGTCAGCCAGTACATGCTGGTACAGGATGGCTGTAAGTGATGTGCAGACCCCAGCATCAATACACAAGGGGGGCAGCTAGCCAGGTTTCAGCATGTGCTGGCTGACTTGGCATGATAGGAGTGTGATTGCTAGCACACACACACTCATTCATACATATACTTATTCATTCACAGATTCATTCCCTCAATCACACACTCTCATTCATTTAACGTTCGCCCACAAGAAGTACTGAGCTGTCCCTGCATAAATTAATGACAGCAAGGAGTTGATATGTACAGCTCCCGTACAAAGTCTCATTCAGCTGCCACTCAGGGTATTTGCAGCCTTTGGATTTGACCTGCTTTCCTTCTATGCAAAACCTGAAATAAGTCCATGGAGGTAGTTCCCTATTAATGCTGCTGCATTTCAGGATCATTTTCTTACCATTGCAGGTAGTTTACCCTTTCGTGGAACACAGAATCAAAATGTAAAGTAAATGGGTACAGCTGAGATTATTGGGCTACCATATTTGTCACGCCAACAATTAAAAGGAAAAGCAGAATGTCTTTAGTTATTCCTTTAACAAATAAGCTATCCCATTAAGCCAATATTTTGATTAAGTAGTTCTATAATCAAATCTTTTCAGATAAACATAACCATAATAAAATGTTCCGCAGACATAAATTATTTTATTTTTTATTAGACTAGGAAATATAATTTATTTCATAAAAATGTTACAATAGGAATGCTAAACTTTATTTACAGTTTGTTTTGTAGTAGTATACAGAATTGACAGACAGGAATATGGGGGAACTGGAGGGTAACAAAGAATTAGGTGAGGCGGAAAGCATTAGAACACCAACTCTTATAACATGTATTTCCCAAGCAAAAACAGTAAGCATGGATAACATGGAAATGAAATGGAAAAGAGGCGTAATAAAAGAGGTTCATTTTTAACACAGAAAACAGCATTTGGTTCTTTTTATTTGAAAACAAAATCTACTGCGCAATTATCCAGCACAAATAAGGGATCATTACAATACTTGGTTGCCTATTGCATACACATATTCAAAGCAACATTGCCTCCATTTTTTTTTTTGCATAATGAGAATAGGAAAATTCACGCCTTTTCTAAATACAGCTTCCTACTGACCTATAGGAGTAAAGCTTTTATGACGGCTGTTGCAATTTCACCAAAGCCACCATGAACACTGTTGCATAAAAAGGTCAATATTTAGCAACTAGAGGAAAAAAACTGCCCCAGCGACCTAGCAGTTATCTGTCAGCTAGACATGCTCCATAGCAAACACAGAGAGCTCTCAGGTACGGTAATTAGGGTATTGTTTGATATGGACCAAAATATCAATCAGTGTGCTGTGAGTTAGACGAGTACCCCCTGCCAACAGTGTATTATGGCCTACAATAATAGGTCAAGGGGGCAGCAGTAGCTCACCCTAGTGCACCTCTGTTCAATGGGTTGGTTGCAAGTGAGATCTCTGATCTACTTTGAGGAGTCTCCATAGCATGCTGAATCTGTTTCCATACCCGCAGCTGCAGAGGTGGGACAAGGGGCAGCAGGGGGCATAGCCCTTGGTCAGGACAGTACCTAATGTGAATACCACGCTGCCTCCAAACCATCTTGTCCAACATCATGGTTTGTCAATATGTTTTGTAGAGCTTTTTTATTCACGCACATCAAAGAAAACACAGACAGAATTACTGTACTGTAACCCAACTAGTCTTTTTACCAATGTATCAGTGTCAACAACGGCTGAGAACCAGCTGCAAGGTAGGCCAGTTTTCATAAATACACTTGGCAAGCATTGCCATGGGAATGCTCGAGAAAGCTCCTTGTTTCTATTTCCATAGGAATAATACAAATCTAAGGTTTAATCCAACAATATTTAAATCAATAATACAAGATCAAGATCAAATGTTACCATAATGTTTCCAGTTATGTCTTATTTCTAATTAAAAAAAAAATCTATCTTTTTCATGGTTGATCTATTTATTAAACAAAACCACCCATTAAATTGACAAGCTTGGTAAGCACTGCTACAAATTTAGAAGCAGTCAGAAGTGATATTTGAAAGTCAAAATATTGTTGGGTCAAATTAACAACATATGCATCTAGCATTATTATGTTATTTTTGTGATAATGGTACTTTTTCCCAAAGGTCACATTGTAACGAGGAAAAAAGGGAAAATAATAATAATAAACAAGATAACAGATGCTTTGATAACATTTTAAGTGCCAGACAACATTATATAAACATAACCAAAAGGCATCACTACAGCAACAAAAATGTAATTGAACAGCTCTTAGTATAATTGAAGTACTAGAAAAAATATATTTTTGTTAAAAAATATCCTTTGTTATGATTTTGTAACACTAATTTGTATACCCCTCTATCTTATATTGGCCAATAACTGCATATAATCCTCGGAGTCTTACTGGAATATAAATACCTTTTCATTACTCTAATATAAAGTTTCTAGCGCCTACTAAGAACATGACTATTGTTTCAGGTCTAATGCCTTGCTAAGCACCCTATCACAATTTTAGCTAAAATTGTTGAGTTAATTAGGATTTTATTATTGACAAAAATATGTTTAGCTCCAGATTAAGTTTCAGGCTTTTAATTGCAATAGCTACCAACACTTCACCGATTGAGCAAAGGTTGATTTGTGTAATTATGACTGTCCCTGACATAATACTGATCTGCTAAGGAAAAGAGAATTCAGAGGTAAATGGTTTTATAACTATGAAACTATAGGCAAAGACACAGCATCTGTCTTGGAGCTGTATTTCTTAAAGCTGTTTGTTTGCCTTTCCTTATCCTTGGAGCTTATTTACAACTTAAAGTGGGCAATATTATTTTTTTTTTTTAACTTTCTTTAAAAAAAACAAACATACAATGCTCGGAAATAACTATTTTAACACTTATATAAATATTTATTTACATCAATTCTTTTTGGGACAGTGAAATGGAAATGGGACCTTTTCTGCTTGAGAGTCCTCACACAACATATTTTTACTGTTTATTTGTAGGCACATCCAGTGATGCTAGCACAGTTTTGATAGCCTGGAAATTACACTGGAATGAAAGAAAATTGTGTCATTTAATAATTACAAACAATATTATATATTAATTTTGGACTGATATTTTTGCTAATTTTAACAAATACACTTAAAACGGTAGATAGCAAAGAGAGATGATCTGCATAAAACGTCAAACATGTATGTAAATGCATTGAAACATCCCCACGCATGCTTCTAATGCTACATAACAGATTAGGGCTCTTATCAGAAACAAAATTCACTGCTGAGGACGCAAACAATTCTAAAAGTAACATGGTATTGTTAATGTGGAGAAAGGCACAAAATGTCATGGGCCATGAGATGTGTATTGTGAAGTAGGGAAAAGGTCAATTTATTGGTAATAATGAAGTCACCAGGTGTTTTCAATGGCTACCGTAAAGGCACTTGGGTATAAAGGCCTCCTATGTAAGTATTGATGTCTCAATACAAACAAATTGCAAGAGCTCTGTTTAATCTGTTATTCCGGACTGGCAAATATGAAAAACCTATGAACGAAGGTATAGGGGAGTACATGAAACAATTCAACAATACCCTTTATTGAAAGGTATACAGTTGTTGAGACTGATATCTCGGAATATTATAAACCGGCTACAGCTTACAATAATCTAATGAGCAAGATGATACTTTAGTCAACATTTGTAATACCAATGAGAAGAATAAGACCATCAAAAATATTAAACTCATAGTCTCATGACTATCCCATATTTGACATGGTATGCCATGATGTTTGACAGCTGTGCATTTTGCATTTGAGAAACTTGTTACGTTCACTTACTAAATTGCTTGGGGTGCTCAGAACAATGGTCTACGGACTTGAATATACATCCAAGCATGGCTGAGCAGACTCTTGGATTAAACAAGCCATGGGGCCATAAACTCTATATCTGGTGCCCAGTTTATGCTATTTCATACAGAACTCGATAAAAAGGTTCTGAAAAGTATCCAGCTGACTCAAACATTGTATATAATTTTCTCCAACCCTGAATGATTGGTAACAGACACAACAATATTACATACAAGCTCCATGGCAAAATTTTGAGTTATGCTCCAAGGCCATTTTCACAAATTGCTTTTCTTAGGTCTGAAGTGTTCAGATCTGAATGACAATCCATTATCCTGTATAATGACAATCCCTATTGTTAAGAGCATACACTTCAGACTGTAATTTGTCTGTTTCTCCCCAGCTGCTCTTTTGTGCCAGTAATCATGAAATAGTTAAGTAACAATTTTCAATTCTGCAATGTCTATATAGGAAATTTGACCTATACAAAATATGACTTATACAAAGAAGTCTATATTTATCAACAGTTTGATCAAAGTACTAGAAGGAAATTTAGCAACAGCAACACTGTGAACAGACTTTCTCAAATGCCCCTGAGAGAGAACAGAACCTGAATGAATTCTTGCGTTCACCTTATCGCCTGCAGGGTATATGATGTATATCCTTCCTAAAATAAAAAAAATGTAAAAAAAAACTGTCCAGGGAAGCCCCTGAGAGAAAAGGCAAAAAATTAAAATGCAACTTTTTGTATTTATTTTTGTATATTTTTTTTTTTTAAATAAAATAAATAAGCAACACAAAAGCGAAGTACAGAAATCTGCAACAGAAACTCTTAAGAGCAACAAAAAAAAATCCACCTCACAATATTTCTTTTCTCATTAAAATTACATTTTAAAATGACAGTCGGGATTAACTGGTTAATTAAAATGATCTTCATTATGATACTTCAACCCTAGAGATGGATTTAAGAATAAGGGCTGAAGATGGAAATACTCCGTAAAACCCTATAATACTGTCCACTGCCTAGCACGTTAATTAGCCAAGCTATACACAGGGTCTTGTGTTTGTATTATTTATACAATAACTTTAAACATCTGTTGCAAAAATGGCTTTAAGGATTTTTGTTTTTTGGTGGCTTATATGGATGTCCTCCAGAGAAGCATACATGAACAACAAGAGAAGGCCCATTGAAGATCTGAATAGTGTGTCTTCTCCTCTCTGAGGGTCCAGTACCAAATGCAAAAAAATAATGTGGGTTAATAAGCATATAGAAAGGTCTTTATGTGTTAGCCTTGAACCTTTAGGGATAATCTTTGATTTGCTAGCCTCAGTGATATTCTGACTGTCTCCAAAGGTCACAATACAAGTTTGGTTGTGTGATTTCATCTGGCACATACTTCTATACAGTTGTCCCACCTAACTAGTATAACCAATTAAGCATTGAAAGGCAAAGGTAGGTACTGTGATATCTTACTTTATATGTGTTGCACACTGTAACAGGTCTGCACTTTACAATCAAGATTTTTGACACATCAAGCTTACTAAGAAATGTTACGTCATTTTATGTTCTATCTTCCAAAAAATGGGGGGCTGCATGTTGTCAGTTGTTTGTTAATGACTTGTTTCAGAGCCACAAAATATTTCACAATTGGTGTTCATCATGATCTATTAACCGAAAATGTTAAAACCCCAACCCATATTCAACGGATTAGAATGTTATGCTTCTCGACCTGATAATAAGTTAAAATGGTCTGTATGGCATTATGTGAACATTGCCTTCAATCATGTAACAGCTCACTTTTCGCTATACAAATATATTTTTTTCCCTGAGCAGTGTAGGGTTTGATTCAGAAAATAATTAGTATGAAAATCAAAAAGAGAGAGCAAACCAAACAGCAGCTCATGGCAATATATCAAGACATTTTATACCTTAAGTGGCTTTCATGTCTGAAGCCACACAGTTGATTTTATGTTTACATTTGGAAATGTCTAGCAACAACAAAAAATAATGGACATGTTGCTCTTTCATTATTAACCTCGCGTATGGAAAAGGACATATCTTTATCCATTAACATATAAAACATGGACTCATCCAAAGATCTGGATAATAAATAAACATGCGTTTCCTAAGAAACCATTTAACCTCATTAGCGAGGTTGTTCCCAAGCATGGACAGGAAAAAAGCAGTTTGTGTAGATTGTACATGACCTTTCAAAAGGATTATATACCAGTGAAGATGAATGGGGGTAAAGGTAAAGAAAAATATAATGAGATAAATCTACAAAGTCTTCTTCGATGCTTGGCCTGGAAAGGTGGAGTATCTCTTTGTCACGTTATGGATGATGTTCTTCTTCTTGTGCAGAGTTTCATAGGATTGGGGTTGTAAATGTAATCCATTAGACATTTGGATGGCTTGTAAACAGAGTATGTAAGGATTTCTAAGGCTGGTTGTGATCAGAAAACAAGGAAGAAATTCCTTCTGTCTCCATACTAAGCTGCAGCTCCTTGAGTCATCCAATGTAAACAAGGACAGAAATTGTCTCTTGTTTCATATTTTTCTTCCCCCAACCAATTGCATGGCCTTGAACCAAGTTGGTGGCTATACAAACCATCAACAGTCACCTTCAGTTGTAATAACAAGCATCATCTCACTTTTGCCCATCTCTTCCAAGGCACTGGCCAGAGTGTTAAGGTCACCGTCCTCTTGATGTAAGGCTTCCCATAAGTCCAAAATAACTCCTGTAGGACTGGCTTTGGTTGCAAAATAATTCAGATATCTAAAAGAACGAAAAAAACAGACATGGTGGACATCTTCCCGGTACAAGATCCCAGATGCAGTGTCTTAATGGAAGAACAAAACCCAAAAATTTTTTTACCTATAAAACCTTTAACCTTTAAAATTTTTAACTGGGATAAATGCAAATTGTTAAAATTTTGATATTAAAACTATAACAGAATTTACTGTCACTGCACACAAATATTCTATTTATTCCTTTATTCACATTTCAATGTGTTCAGTAGCTTAGCTATACATATTCCAGGCGACACTGGGTTTATATGAAGACTGTGTTTCTGGTTTACTACAGGCTAATATTTATGTGAGTGCAAGACACCTAAGTTTATTCCCATTGGAACTTGATCATACACATTACACTGCTGTTTGTATATGGTACTAACTTTATGACCCCAGCTCTGATCTCACCTTGGTTATAGTCTAACAAAATGGACCATCTTCCTCCATCTCTAACTCTAATTCCATAGTCATTTATCATATTTCTTTTAATGTGCAACCTCAAATATGTTCTTCACTGAGTTAGCAATATATCTCACCTATCCATGCTAAGTTTTTGTGCCAGAAGTCTCCAGTCATTTCCTCTGGAATTAGGGGCATCCAAACTGTTGCAGATTTTCTGTCGGATCGAAAAGGGGATTTTAAAGGCATATGGTCCCAGCTGGGTGGTGACATTGCTTCCAGCATGTGAGCAAAATGGATCAAACGACTTGACATTCTGGAGAAGAAAACAAATATGTATTAATGTGTAATTATATCTATATCCTAAAGTACTTAAAAAGTACTATGCAAACCGATAATTATTATTAAAAAGGATTCGTGGCACTAAATTGCGGCTTCAGGCATCCCGTGTATGATGGCTTTTTTAGTGTACTGATGAACTCCCAATACCTTCACATTACATCAATATGCATTAGAATCAGGAAAAGATGGGCATGGAGAGTGGGCTGATTTGGTGGCGCAACGGACCACTTGACTAGACTTGCCCCCCAGGCCAAGTCTAGCCCTCCCCTGGACACTGCATGACAAATCTGATGCCTAAAACTCATCCAGGCTTCCGATGAAAAATATAATTTAGTACAACATCTCCATGTCTGAGGTATCAATTTTTTAATGAGAAAACATATTTTATGGATATATGCATTTCCATTATGTACCTCTAACTATTTATGTTAGAATAGTTTTATGTATAGATACCTGCCTACAATCTCTTACTTATCTAGAAGGTAATTTAGATGAAACATTTTATTTAAATGAACCGTATGTACTATACTACACTAGGCATCTTGTTTGTCAAGCTCTCTGTCCTTTGAAGTTACACTTTTCCCCAGATCTCCAAGCTTTATCATAATACTAATTACAAGTACTAGAAATCAGCAAATGTCCATGGTTGGGCAAGGGTAGTGGAAGTCTTTGGTGTCTAAAGAGCATTTACGAGACTGTCCACTGCAAAGCTTGTTGCTGTCGATCCAATACTTGATTATATGTCGGGGAAAAAAAATCTGTTTAAAACCCCAGCTCTTTACTGTAAACGATCAAAAACAAGTAATCTCCCAAAAAATTGGTTTGGCTACATCAGCATGGGCTTTATAAATACTTAGCATACCAATAAAATAATTTCACATGACTTCGCATGAGCAAATGGAAAAGGAGTACAACCTCTCAAAATCTTCATATAATTATTACTCCCAGAATCTTCTTCAGAAAACAGAAATCTAGATGAAATACTTGTCATAGGCGATTGTAATTCTCAAACATGGGTATTTACTATTGGGGAGACTTCTCAGAATAGACCTTATACCATGAGCATGTTTTCATTCTTGCACTGCTTACATAATTGCTTCATATATATAAAACCTAAAAAAAGGAATTTCTAGATTGAATAACCCAGAGGGGCATTTCTTCTTTTCATTCTATATAGATATATAAGCCAAAAGTGGCTTCAAAACAGATTTAGTGGTGTGTAAACATTTACATACCAAAAGTGAAATATTAATAATGTGTACAGCACTGCTAAAATAACTAACAATGGTTAACTTATTTGTTTTCCATTAAGAGATCCTGAAATTTGCCATAGTGATAAAACAAGCAGGGTAGAATTACTCCCCATCTCACCTCTTCCAGCATCGTATGTATCTGGAATATTTGTCCTTCGCCTTCCACTTGCCGCACACAGATTTTGCATGTAAGTTCTGTTGAAGCCAGGCTGTGCCTTTCCAGAGTGAACGTACAGTGCAGGCTCCTTTGACTTCCGCTCCAAATGTGGTAGAATGGGATCTCCTGCACCAAACACACATTGCTCATTTGTTTCATTACAGGAATAGAGTGTACGTAGAATGTTAACCCTATCTTTGTCGGGTATGTTTCTGTGTTGACCCCTTTGTCAGTAAAATATATGCATATGTTCTATGTGTATGCCAGGCTTGATGCACTATGCATGTACCAAAGGATGAATCTCCACGACTCTTTCCCTAGATGGTGGGTAAATGTGGTTGATTTTATGGACTACTACAAGTTAAGGCTTTTCCTAAATACAGATCTGTAACTGTTTTATCTTATAAAATTGCAGATGCCTGCAGACTACAAATCCCCAGTGTCTTAGAGGAGAATACATTTTATTAGAGGATATCATGACGTTTTCAAGGATCCCATTTATTGAGGAAATCAATGTAAGTTAAGTTTTAGGAGGCTACTCACCTGGTATTTAGCCAGTAGTTTGCTTCTCCACAGTGAATGGGGGATATCGTGGATAGACAGTCTTAGGTTGTGATAACTATCCTTAAACATTAGTGGCTTTGGTTCCTCAACAAGGTATCCTCCTAAAGTCTTCTCCAACTCGAGGACCTCCTGTGGGCGAAACGTAAGTGCTTAGCATTCATCAAATAAAATATCTTGCAGATCTACAAAGGTGTATAAGTAAAAGATAAGCCTTTGCAGTTCAACTTAGTATGTGATCAGACAATGAACATGACTCATCATGGAGTAATATGTTACATGTTTTTGATCTTGTAGCACTGAAGAAGGACTCAGCTGCCTAACCTACTACTCAACATCTATTCCATACAGAAGAAAACACAAAATACATAGATCTGTAAATAGAATAACATATATTTGTTTGAATTATCTCTATAGACAGTTTTTTTCTAAAATTACCTTGAGATAATTAGATCATTAATAAGAAATTCACTGACTTCTCAGAATCTTGCCCCTTTTAAGCACTGAAGAACCTCATAATTTGAAAATGAAAACTACTTTCAATAAGCATGTTATTTTGTTTTTGAGCAAAAGCTGTATTAAGGAATATCCCAGGATAAATCATTTCTTCTAATTGATTTATCCAGTTAGTAGTACTTTTTAACAGTATCCAAGCATAATCTGCTGGACAGTGCTGTCAAATACGATGTCACTATAAAAGTCCATAAACGATGATAACAAAACTACGGCTTTGCAAAAAAATAAATGCTTTATATTCTTAACCAGAACTTTAGCAATTGATTTGGCCACATGGTGAGTGCAGAATTGCTGTGGAATGCATTGTTTAATGGTACTCAAGGGATTACGCTAAACAAAAAAAAAACACCTTAGGAGTATGTAGCACATTAATCAAAAATGTCTTAAATCTGTACTTTGCCCAGTCTTAAGTTAACCATTTTACTGAATGTTTTAATAACCCTAATCCCTGTTTAATGCAGAAATCATCTAAATGGTAAATACATTTATGTGCCCAAAGGTTTAAGTATTTGCTTACTAGTGAAAACACAGTACATTGGTGTTTTTAGAATTGCTATTAATTTTTAAGTGCCAAACTTGGCAGGCATCAACAACCAGCAGGTTTTCCAGTATGCTCATTCTCTATTTTAATAATGTACACTTTAATGTTTATTTAATTCCATATCTTATGCTTCATCTAAGCAGTTTTAATGTCCCCATATTATTTGCCCGTATAAGCTGTGCTGGAAGACTATCCTATCACAATATGGAGTTTAGTTTTCTTCATTCAATTTTTCTCCTTTTTCACTATTTTAAGTAAAACAGCTCACATGATAATTGGCATTTGCTATTTGAAACTCAAATACACGGTGGCAATACTTGAAGGACAAAAAGTTGACGTACTTCATAGCACAGGCAAAGTATGATCCTCATGTCAAGAGGAAATTATCTACTGCCTTGTGTAACACTCTTATCACACCACATAGAATATACCAAATATCAATAGTTTATCTGCTTCGATCAACCAGTTGACAATATTACCTTAAGAGCATCAGGCGTGTCTTCTAAGCAGTAGACTTTCAGATTGTATTCTAGAGAAGTGCAAAGAATGGGTGCAAAGATAGCAAGCTGGAGCCTTTTTATGGCAGATCTAGAGTATGACTCTCCCACAAAAGCATAAGTGCCCAGCTGGTCAAGCAAAATATGGCAGGAATGGCTTTCAAGCTGGCAGTAGCACGGGGTATTGAGTGTTTCCTCATTCAGGGTCACAACCTCCTAAAAAATACCAAATACAATGTGTTAGGGCATTGTAGCCAATCATTGGTCAACAAACTAATACATATTTTACGATTATGATAAATTGATATGATACACCACTTGCTTTAGTTTATTTTATAGGGATAATTCTGATTTCTAAATAATATAATAATGCATGGGTGTTAGATAAAATAGTGGACATGTCCGGTTCTTATACTCCTGTCAGTTCATCAATGTATGACACTGTGATCCAGTACTTGTGAAGCACTTTATATTCACAGATCTCACCACCTTCCCCAACTGTACTACCAAGTACTAGCGTCTCTAGGATTTGGACCCTGGTCACAGCTATATGACCCAAAACTCAAATAACTAAAATAGCGGAAGACATTTTTAGGATTAAATATACGCGGGAATGACTCTCTCCTCCTACCTCCCAGTTGCCTTGGTGAGACTGAGTCTTGAGTTGTAAAATCCAGTCTGATGTGTTGATGTCAGCACAATGAGGTATGGTTAATATAACAGGCCTGCACAGCAGAAGCCCGGTGGGTCCACACGTAACCATGGGACTCAAAATGGTTTGTGTCCCCTCTGATGGCAAACTAAAAGAAAACACAAGAAAAATTGTAGGATAGAATACACTTATGCCAATACGGGCATCAAAATCAATCCTGTTGTGAAATCACAAAAAAAAAGTCCTTTTAGAAGTTCTAGTTGCAGACATGACGTATGACACAAGGTACATATAATTTACACATGCATAGTACACATATTCTAGAGACTACACATATCAGGTTTTACATTCAGAATCCAAACATACAAAATGTAAACACTACTTACACTGTGTTCTCTCTTTTGTTTATCATGAGGTACATTTCATAGTATTTGCCCTGTGGAATTGCACCATGAGGTATTAGCAAACTTACCCCTGTGGGAAAAAAACCGGCAGGTTATTTATTTATTTTTTTACTAATCTTTATCCCATTTATTTTACTGTAACCAACTTAATCTCCTGACATCCGATAAATGTGAACAAACACCATTAAAATGGCGGTGGTCTTATTTTGTTTCCTGCAATTTATCCATTTTCATTTTGGATTGTGTAAAACTAGAATTAGCGTTCTTAGATACACAATAAAGTGCCATAAAGCTGTCATTGTTGGGGCCCCTGAACTAATTATAAAGGTGAAATTGCACAAACATTATGGACTTGAATGAGCTTAATGTGAAAAGCCTCCATTAACACATAATGTTTCTGAAACTATTATCTTCCTCTTAATAAAATGTAGCACGCTTGAAATATATAAAAATAATAATAATAATCAGTGAATTTATTGAGGCGGCTTTCCTTTATTTGTAGTAACAGCGCACCCACATATTGCTTTGACAGGATTGTGTTTAGAAATGAATGTTTATGACAATTATAAAATCCACCAGTGTGTAACCAGGACTGGTCCAATTTTACTTCTTCTTTTTACACGTTTATGGTGGGTAACAATAGTTTTTACAACATTATTATACATACATATTCAAAAGTATACAATATAGCCAAACACTGCTAACAAAATATCTCATTAATGTACAATTTACCTTTGTTTGCAAATGCCGAATTTGTCAGAATGGAAGCTTGACAAGTAATCATTATTAGATAAAAAAACATAATTCTCTAGTAATTTAATCTTTGAAATGTGTAAGAGGTTGTTTTTAAAGGCAGTGACTAATTTTTCTCGAGTCAATGTTTGGTTCAGAGTATCTGAATAGGAGCAAGTTGCATCACAACATGTCCATAATGTTGCTGACAAAGTTATACCCCTTCCTACATAATGTGCCTTGTGGGATAAACCTTATTTTGCCTTATTTGAGTTATTGTAATATTGTATTTGTATTCTCACCGGTATTTGGGAAAGTAAGCCTTCCTCCCAGGTTTCCGAAAGTCCCCGTGACACTGTTACTGGAGTCTCGGGGCAATGTCAGTAGATGCTGGCTGCTCATAGCCTTGTTCCTGGCGTTGATGATGTTGTTATCCGTTGGATATGTACCTGTTGGCTTTGTGCCAAGCAAGTCAGTTCCATCATGTATTGCAGGAGAGGAGCCTGCTGTAGAAGAATTGTAGACTTTAATTTTTAAGTTTGGCAGTGGGTCCAACAAGGGAGAGTTGGTCATGGGAATTTTGTCAGCAGAATCCTGTAGGGCGTACATATGGCCTCGGTATATACCAGCATTAGCTGTTAGATCTGGCTGTATGGAAGGGTGTAGAAGCTGTGAATTATCTGCAATAATAAAAATATCAAGTCAGTATGGTTTGCGAAATAATAAGCACACGAAAACAGTAATAATAACTGGAATATGATTGGTCAATTTTAATTGGATTTGCTGTACCCTAAATTGAAAGGGCAATAAATAGCTTAGCATGAGCAATTAGGTCATTTAATTAAACCAAACCCTTCCCTAGGAAAACTTAAGGAATGCTTATGTGTCCTTTTACTTTTTATCCAGTTCCTCTTTCAGGTCCTTACTGATTGTGGGCAATATTGAAAACATCTCTTACAAATGTGACATTAAAGCTGATACAATAATTGACATCCATGAAAATTGAGGTGAGATCATAATTTGATGTACTTTTTTGCCATCTCTAACTTTTTCAGAAACCTGTAGACCATGATTTCTTATTTTCTACAGTAGGGCCTTCTAAAATAAAATAGGTTTGCATCAAAGAACAGCACTGTGCATCTGTAGAGCTTGAGAGCCAGTGATAATGCCTAGTGGAGGACTGACAAGCCACTCTACACTCTAAAGAAATAAAACCAGCTGAGACCAAAGTATTTTTAAGTGTCAGCCTACTGCCGCCACGTAACATTACATCAAATGCTGTATCTTTCAGATGCAAGTCACGTAGAACGTGAACAGTAATTATTAAAACACACTTTCTGTAATTAGAATTCCCTTAATGGAAACCATTGGAATCTCATCTTTAGGACTTCATCTGTTTTGCCATTAGTACCATCTGCTGGCACCTCAGAAGACCTTAGTTAATGAGCTTTCACAGCAGAGATCAGGGAAGGATGTCAAGCGCATTTACTTTACCGTGTCTCGGGGTCTTGAAGTTGACTGGATGAAAACCTCCCGTAAGGGCAGCGGACGAATCTGTGATGTCTGTGTCAAAATCCCGGCAGTTACGTCGATAAACCACTATACCAACCGCCATGAGTATGACGATGAAGATAAAAATGGCAACTACCAGGCCAGCATAGAGGGCCACATCTCCCGTGGAATCCAATACTGTCAAAGACAGATAAACAGGGGGCTCAACTGTAAGGCATTTATCTACTGGACTTTTCAATGTTTTTTTTTTTTTTAAAGCATACAATTCTGGTTATTAGATAAATACCTGTAGGATTTATTCTATAGTGTTGTATTTAGTAATATGTTATTGAAATCATGCAAAGTGATGTTACATTTCTCGGCCAAAATATATGTTAAAGACACACATCATACCAAGGTACACAAGTGTACCAAAATATTTTTTGTCTGGCATGCTCTTAACGGCATGTTAAAAGACATCATATCTGGGGTGACCATTTGAAGTCCTCCAGTTAGCTAATTATTCATAACTGCCTTACTAGTGATTTATTCTATGGAGGGTCTTTTTTTTATATATACTATATTAATACGGTAGGACCTATCAGTATTCCAATGTAAAAAGTATATATTTATGGCTTATCTCATGATAAACCCATGTTTTTTGCTGGTGGCAAATACAAAAAAAATACACACATTGTGATGTTTAGTGGTATATAAGCTTGTTAAATAGTTCTTTGTGTATTGACTTTCAGAGGGGCATGCAAGACAATAGTAGCTACGTATAAAAATATTGATTCTGGTGCAAAGTAGAAAAAAGTAGAAACTTTGCACTAAAATCACTTTTTAACCCCTTAATGACAAAGCCCGTGCATGTATGGGCTCAGAATGCAGTATTCTCAATGGGTTTAGGGACCGCCCATTGTCCTTAAGGGGTTAAACCTTAACCTCCCATGACTAGAAATACATTACTCATAGTACTAACTAAGAAAAGTCAGCATTTTAGACGGTTAGCCGTGTTATAGCCGATACAATCTATCCGATCATCCTTCAATGCCCTACCCAGTATGCACAGGCTGCAGCATCCCCCGTGGTCAAAATTCCCATGTTAGCAAGAAACCACAGCTTGTTAAACATATGGTTACTTCACCTTTCAAAAGGAGCTTCAAGGACAATAATTACTAAACGTGGAATGGTTTTATCAGTATTAAAATCTTACTCTTTCATTTTCTACCTCAAGACGCCAGCATGACATTATCCTGATGAAACCATGTACTTAAACTCAATAGCCCTTCTGGTGAATCCAAATACTACAATTTAATAGTTCAATCATTCACAGAAACATGTTAGCCAAAGTTCTAAAAGTTAAATGTAGGTGAATAAGATCATTTTTCAACGTTCGCAGACTTTATAGTCCTGGAAAACGTGTTCTTTTTAATAATTGTTATTAGTTATCACAATGTTTTATGTAACAATTTAAATATTACAGTTAGTACAAGTCACTATATGTAGATTTGAAAACATTACATAGGTAGCAATTTTAAGCCCAAGTATCCTAATCGGACCCTTTACCTTACAAAATAATGTGAATAACATGAAAAATAATGCTACCAATGCTACTATTGGTTTAGTAATTGGTATTGGCACCCTGCCTTCATGATCATGGTGACCAGGCATGCAAAATAAGAAAATACAAAGTGATGAAGAAAAATAAACAGAAAATAATGAAATGATGAAACTTACAATGTCTTTTAGGTTCACCTAAAACTCTCTTGTCTGTTTGAAACAAAATTAAAACAAATAAATAAATAAAAATGAAATTAGTTTTCACAGAAAGAAAATAAAACAAAACTGAATATAATAAATTAAAAATGAAATAATGTTTTGTTAATGATATTTACAACATACCTATGTAAGCAAGCAAGTTAAAGACATGTTATATAATGGGACTAATCTCTGTTGTGGCTGACAGAGAATGATGTAAAGTGAGCAAGCAGAGATCTGAATGGAATTGTTTAAATCATTAAATTCAGCATGATATAGATATATATATATATATATGTACCAATATACCATATCTTGGTATTTATTTATATAGCACCAACATATTCACATAATGACAGTTCAGTACAATGATCGAGACAAGACAGCTTCTGAGGCCTTTGGAATAACATGTAGCAAACTAAACCATATTATAGACAAAACAAAGCAAGGTACGTTAAAGCAGGAACGCCAAACCTTATCAAGTGGCATTAAAATGACTTCTTACTTACATCAGTAGAGACAGATGACTAAAATACCATTAAAGGAAAAATAAAACTGGGCTCTCGTGTTTATGGCTGGTACTTAAGTTGTGCAAGGAGACTGGGCTAAAGTTCCAGCACTCATTCACAATAACGTGATGCCCACCTAGGGACGGTTCTACTAGTGGTGGTGAGTTCACCGCTATGGAGAAAGCCATACAGAAATGTATGTGGATAACTCAATGAAGCCTATTCACTTATGAAAGGCCTTTGCTTTTCCTTAGTTTAGTGGATGTTACTATATAGGGTTAATTATTTAGCCTTTTTACTTATTGACATCTTACTGAGCATCCTATGATGGCAAATTAATACTCACTCTGCTAACTAATGAGCATTAGAAACATAATACCAGACCTTCCCTAAAAGATAGAGTAATCTAAATGATCTATAAGAGTTTGAATCTTTTAACAACGACCATCATGTGAGATTTAGCTAAACGTGAGTCTGGTTTTGATCAGATCTAATACGATATTGATCCACTTACTTTGCATGCACAGTCCATCAGTGCAGTTTTTGGAATCTAGCAACATGCCACTACAGTCTTTTCCACCATTCTTTGGGGTGGGTGCATTACACTCTCTGCTTCTCCAGTGGGTGCACTCAGTGCTGCAAGCCGACCACTTGCTCCACTCTGTCCAGCCTCCATCTACTACATTTTAAAACATTGCAATGTAAGGCGGAAGATAGATGATTCAATGTGTAATAAATCCTACTAAATCCTAAATCTTAAAGATATTGACTTATATCACCATCGCATATTACTCCGGTAACAAATACACCTTGCATATATAAAACATTTTCTGAAAGGTTGCACAAATCTATATGGATTAAAACTATTTAAAGAAGAAGACGCATGTCTGTACCACCGTACCAGTCTCCTATAACATTATTATTATATAAAGTTGATATTGGGAAAAAAAGTTTGTATTCTACTATGTATTATCTGTTGGATGATAATATTCTTATGTTAAAGAGTGATACAGTAAATTTATGGTGGACAAACCTGGACACATAGTAGTACACGCCAATTTTTGAAAGGGCTGGCCTTCACAAAATGAGCCACCATTGAGGGGTGTTGGATGGGTACACGTTCTTGTCCTCTTCTGCCAACCACGACCACAACGGTTGTTGCAAGGGGACCACTCAGTCCAAGATGACCAGCCTCCATTCACTAATTAGGGGGAGAAAAAAGTATAATTCATCATAACACCCCAAATTAAAGCATTTCAAACAGGATAAATGGAAAGTTTGCTCATTAGCTTCAAAACATATAAATGCTGACTTTACCAAAGAAAGCTAATTGTTGTCTTAACTAATGATTCTTTTATAACCATCTGTTAGGAAAATGCCCAGTCTGGAAAGTATTAGGCCACCCACAGTCTGTGGGACAGAGTTGGCACCGACGTTAACAGGTGGTGTAGTTATTTAATTATAAGCATAGGTAATTAATTCACTAGACATATTTCATCTAAATAGTCTTCATCTCGAATGTCTGTTATTTAACAGGGGGTATGCTTGGATGTGTGTGGGGGGGTCATACCTCAAATATATTTAAATAATATATTTAATATTCAGCTGCTTTTAGCGCAAGCAGCTATAATATATTTTATATACCGGTATATATATTTTACTTTTTATTGGCTAGAAACAATATATCTCTTGTCCACACTTTATACATTCATCATTTAGTCTTTTACTTTATATTACTACATGCAACTTAATTTTTTATAAATGCAAGAAACAATATGAAACAATATGTTCGAAGTTTAAAGCTGTTAAAATGCCCAACTCCTGCAGAAAAAAAAACCCTGTTTCTGTTTTTTTAATGATGATGTATTACTTATGACGTCACAGCATATGTAATGTTTTAAGAAGTGTACTACAGATGCATGAAAGAATTCTGATGCAGAACTCAAAGGAATGCAAGTTAATTCATATAACCTTTTATAGGTTGTTACTGGAAAATGTATTGTCTTCTAGAGTTATTTTTGCTGATTTATCAATATTTCTGAAATGTACATCCTTTTTCTCTTTGTTTTTAAAGACATTTTAAAAACCTTGCCGAAAACTTTATAACTGAGTATCCTAATACTATGAAATATATTTACCATATACAATGACGGTCGCTGTGGTACTTCTGCGCTTCGCAACAATATTCTTAGCAACACATGTGTAGTTTGCTGTGTCCGACAGTCTCGCTTGCTTAATTATGAGGTTGTGGTCAATTGTAATCAGGAAATTTGTATCTTCTGTAGGGTCAATGATATCCTCATTCTTCAACCATTCAACCTAATGAGTAAAGTAACCATCCACAGAAATAAGTATAATTTAAAAATTATTGTATGTGTGTTATAATAAAAACTATTAATCCTCTATAATATATATATATATATATAATGATTGTTCAATATTGTAAATTATCGAAAAGGGAAACATGTCACAAGGGACAACTACCTAGCTGATTCGTACAGAAAAGGAAAAAAAACAGCTGGACATAGTTCACAGAAAACTGGTGCCCAGGAACAAAAGGGTAAGAGGTGTTGCTACATAAAGTCACACACATACTATATACATCTTATACTTAAGATATACACATATGGAACAAGCCCGTTGCTGGCTATAGCAGCCATTTAGCTGGACCATATCTGGGTTCAGAAAACCTGGAGTATCTATATACACTCAACTTGCAGCAATACCAATTCTTCACCATTTCAAGCTTGTATGCATCAATCAGCATCTTTAAATTCCATCCAAGATTCCTTTTAAGGTCACTTAATAAAGAATTTCAATAAGAAACTTTCATTCGTCTCTAGATTGCATAAAGCCCCTAGTGTCATGACTGCAGATGGGCAAGTACCAGAAATGGAACAGGTGTGGAGGTTAACTGTGTTATTAGATGTCAGAATAACAGATTCAGGAGTCCATAGAAACACTGCTTCTGAATAATAGAAGCTGGCTACCTTAATGTGGTCGCATTCATCATTCTGCTAATGTATCTGTAAGGATCAGGCTAATTCATTAATTTCCCCTTTCTGTCTCTGAACTGTAAATGCCAAGCTTTGTAGGTGTTCAGTCCTACTGGGATACTAAAGCTGTCGCAAGGATTTTGGGGATGTTGGAATCTTGGAAGACAGCTGAACTTAATTTTACCTCTGGGAGGTAGTGTCATTTTTAACTACGACCAAAGTCACCGGCAGCAGTTTAAAGAATCCCCACAACGCAACAGTCGATACATAAACTAGAATTATGGTGCTGATTTGTTGTGTGATAAATGCCTTCTTCCTGATTACCGAATCACTTTAAATCTTTTAAATCCATCTTTCTACGGTCTATAAAAAAACAAGGACATTAATATAACTTAAAATGAATTGCTGTTGAAATTGAATTGAAATTGAAAATAATAGTAAGACGTTCACCCTAATTACCTCGGCAGGAGGAATGCCTTCCGGCGGACGACATTGTAGTAGAACTTCCTGTTCCAATGGTATTTCTTTGCCCAAAGGCTCCTGGTCAAAATTCTTTCTCAAATCTACAAGCAAGAAAAATAAAGGAATATGGACAATCTTAATGATATAATTAAGAGAAAGCAGATTTTAATTTTTTAAAAGAGAAATAAAAAGTCAACATGTCCACATTGATAAGATGCAAGCAGGAAATGCATGGATTTGAAGTCTGAATTAATTATTTTTGTTGACAAGTACATGCAGCTGAAAGTAGGTGTATTCAAGAATGGTCTTTGTTTGTAACGCGCATAACACTATTGAAGAGATTGGTACGGTGACGCATAGATGAGATTGATAGAAGTTGCTAAATTTAAACATTTTTTTAATGAAATCTACTAAAATTCTCAGGTGCATGCATCAATTTCTTTTTCTGTAAAATGGCTTTAAAAAAAAAAAAAAGTACTATAGCTGATTAAGCCATAACGTTTTGCTGAGAACAGCAAAAAACTATTCATTTGTTTTCATGTAGTTAAGATGAAAAATATATTGGATACAAGCTTCAGTGCATGATTGTGCCTTAAGGTAAAACCAGGCTTCTACGTTTATTTCAATACTATAGGTAATATTTCAACACTCACACACACTAAAACAATGTATTTCATTTCTTAACAATTGTTTAAAATAAAAAAATTTAGTGATTTAGTAGATTGTCGAATTATTGAGTAGTGCTCTTTTTAGTATTTTCTAATTTGGAATTTAATACAATCTACATTAGGGTAAAAAAAAAAGAACATGCAGGAAGTTTGGACTTATAAATACCATAAGGTCAATGAATACATTTAAAAGAAATTACACTGTGTTACAAAACACCTTTTCATGTAAAGATTTTAAATCGGTCATAATCATACAATTTTGTTGAGGTGGAAAGAATTCTTTACGCCAGACACAACCACAAGATGGGGCTACTGTCAGTCTAATTTTTGATCGCTAAACAAGAATTCAAAAGTTCCCTTATTGAGCTTGATTGACGATTGTATCCAGGGGTACAGAAAATGTACCATACTTAGATAAAACTTACAGGCTATCCTGACATAAGCTCTTCGGCTCTTGGTGGTTCCTGCTGAACTCCACGCTACGCACTGACACCAGTAATCTTCCAGGCCAAAGAGCTCCTCCACCTGCTGTCTGGAGACCTCGATCTGGACCTCTCGTATCACAAGGCCTGTTGATATTTCAAGATAAGTTTAAACAAGTCTCTAATCACTACATCCATGCAATCAATTTAATTGTTAAGTGAAGATTATTATATGATAGATCGCGCAGATTTAAACTAAGATTAATGTTAAAACAATGTAATCTATAGTTTTATCTAAAACAAATAAGACTCTGTTTAAAACATTTCCATGTAAGTTTTAAGTGGATGTTCATCACTTAATCCATTTCAGTCTGTACTGTTTACTCGCAAACATTTGTTACAATCCTATCCAGGAAACATCTGGTTCTCCGCTGATGGTGGCCCCTGTCACTTCCTTACCTCAGCCATTGAACAGCTGGCAACACTAAATCCAATTTCCATTAGCGGTTTTGTACTTTGGTTTCCTTCCCCACATGTAAAACATCATTTAGAACCCACTAGCATAACATCATACCTGTCACTTCATCAACTCTCTCCTTAGTGATATGTTCATTCTGGTTGACCCATTCTCCATTGCATTTAAAGAATATCTGGATGGCAGGGTTAGCTTTACAGAGAAGTTCAACTGGTTTGTTTTTCACAATATAGGCATCTTCTGGTTCCAAGAGGAAATGTGGCAGAGACTCTGCGGCGGCCGATGGAAAAGAGTCAGGAAGGACATCGCTGTATTCAGCACCTGTCAAAAGCAAAACGATCACACGTGACAATCATTTCCATTTATACGTTTCTTATTAAAAGAAGGGATGCGTGTTGCCATATTGTTCCCAGAGACGACAGACGACAGAAGTCTGCGATGCTTTAAACATTCATAGAGTTAAGTGTCACATAAACTTTCAAAAGGTGATATGGAAAGATGGGAGAAAATTCTTCGAACCATCAAAATTAAAATATTTTGTTTTATTGACAAATCAAATTTTTATGTTCTACACCACTTGTGTTATATAATTCAATAAATAATAATTAAAAAGGACTGACATGACTGACATGACTATGCTTAACTTGAAAAAAAGCCGTATTTCCATATTACCTGCCTTACTTACAATAGAAAGGAAATGGTCGTGACATTCAAGCAGCTTCTTGCAGGAAGAAGGTTTAAAAGTGACAAATTATACAAAGCTGAGAATAGTGGAAAAAGGTCTTTTTTCTGTGATAAAAGTTTGGCAAAGGGACAAAAGCAGGGGAGCTTGCTGGCTCATTTAAAATCCATTTAGGAAAAATTGACTTTTCATTTCCAGCTTTAACTCTGCACTAAGAGAAAGCGGCAGGACATTTGTCATAATCCATTAACTGCTCTTTTGGAAACGGTGAATTAAACTCCAGGCTAATTTCGACATCTATTAGGGTCTCCCCTTCACTGGCTGTCACCAGGTCTCCCTACTGTTGGCTGCCAGCTAATTTTCATCCTGGCTTCATCACAGGAGTATAATTTTCTCAGCAACCTACCAATTTTAGTTGGTCACTAGGTAATTAAAAGGCATAATACTATGCCGTTGCCCGGATGCCATGGGGTGGTTTTTCAAAGCCACAAAAAGGAAGGCTCTGTGCAGCCTGTGCATTTTAATCCAAATTGGGTTATTTTTTATTTTTATCACTTCAAGTGACAATGTCTACACGTTGCCATACCAAATGTTGGTCAAATTGGCAACAGTACCACCTGTCATTGCCTCTGAATTTAGCTTATGCTGTCGACTATTTCTGTTTTTCACAGCTATGTACTTTTATGTTGCTCGCTCTGGATTAGACTTCATGATAAAAAAAGCTTGATGTTACTAGTATCCATTAAGAATGAGATATGTTGGTGGATATATCACCCATGTGTGAAATGCAACATCACTGAAACAGAATCCGTGTGACACATTAAGGCAGGAACCATCGAATACGTGCATAGCATTAATGGCTTTCTTTACTATAAGTTTCCATTTATGCTTGGACTGCAAATCCTGTGATCTGAGGGAAACAGAGTCAATGTGGGCAGTCTCAGCTAGACAAAAACTAAAATGGCCGTCCCAGCAATCCAGAGGACTCTGGCTAACCCTAAACCGTGCCATGACTTGTTTCCATTCGCAATTGTAAAAGCTTTAATTTTGCCATGAATGTGTGCATAAAAGCTTCTACAAAGTAATTTCCTTTTACAGTGAGTTTTAAACTACAAAGCTGTGTATATGTTCTTTAAATTAAGGTCTGCAGGCCTTTTAATAGATTTTTTCCACTGGCATAAAGTTACTTAGTCGCAATGATTTGAACTCCCAGCTAATCAAACAACAAGGTGTTTCGAATATCCAAAAATCACTCCTTTCCCACTGTATAGATGGAAGAAGGAGGGTCAAAATTAGCTTAGAGTTATAGGGTTAAGGAGAGTAGTGGGCTGGTTAAATGATCTGAATTAAATAAATTAATTAATGATCCTAATTAAATGAAAACTTTAGAGAGTGATTAGAAACTGTAAGCAATGGCAGGCCAAGGCTCACCAAGTCTTGAACAGAAGAATCTCACTCTGTAAAATGCTCCGATGCAGCACAGCAGTGTCACATAATGTAGTCACTGTGACATGAACGGATCTCATGCCTGCTCTGCTCTTATATAGACTTTATTTGCTTTTTTCTTCAGCTACTAGACAATCTCTCAGCATAATGTGAGCTGATTGGACAAACGAAGATCAGCTCACTCAATGTCACTGGTCTTGGGACAAAAACGGCAACATTCGGCACAAAAACGCATTAGTCTGAAAACAAACGTGCAAGTTTAATAAATATCCATGGAGGAAAGGTTTTAATTGTACAAGTAGAACTTTCTTAGCATTGCCATGGTAAAACCATGCAAAATATCACACGGAACAACTGCAGGCTCCAAGATAAAAGATGTTTACTGGAGAAAATTGAAATAAAAACACGTTTTGTGTCGATACTCACTTATATCACTTAGAACAGCACTGTATTTTATGCTCAAGAAGAAAAAAATATATTTTTCCAAATAACTTCTTTTAATCAGGGGTAGGCAAAATGTCCATACCTGGACACCAGTGTCCATGACAAGGTTGGTGGAAGTCATTGTTGCTTGCATTTACTCAAATATCCTTAACAAAGAAATGTTATGTATTTTGCCTACCCTTGTTTTTAACATAACTGATTGAGTTTCAAGTCAGTGGTGTATGATAAATTAAACAGATAAATCAATAAACGATAAAAAGAATAGAAAAGGACAGTTTTCTGGCTGCATTTGTCGGTAATTTCTAAATAATGTCTCATTTTTTTAACGCACTAGACATTTGTTTCTTGCAGTAATAAGCAATATCTTTTGACCCTACACATTCCTATTCCTTTTTTACTTTATTTAAGGGCGGTTTAATGCCGGCACTTAACTTGTGACTTTAAACTAAATTATGGAAAAATAATCATTTGCGGACATAAAATTACAAGACTCATCAAAAATAATATGCGCGGAGCAGTTGTTGGTACTTTGAAAATAGTTATGTGTGCGCACTCATCATAAAAATCTCAAGCTGCATTTGCAGGGTCACCGAGCACCATATATTCATACCCTCCCATTTATTTAATACCTTCTTTGTCTTAATTAACTCCATCTGGAGTTATGCGACTGCACATCGATGAAATCATGTTTCTTCTAATTAAAAATATATACCCAAAAATCTGTTTAGCTGTCCTTGGAAAAACATCTTACTCTATGGATCTTCATTCGCGCAGTATGCGGCACTCAAAAAAAGTCCTTACAAACAAAAAATCTCCAAGTTGCAGATATATAGAAGAACATGAAATACCTCACAACATATGAGGGGCATTATTTTTAACCCCTTAATGACAAAGCCCGTACATGTACGGGCTCAAAATGCATTGTTTTCAATGGGTTTAGGGGCCGCCCATTGTCCTTAAGGGGTTAAGAAGTATTGGTTGATGCCAGAGGAGGCCCCTGCAGGCGACCAATAGAGTCGTTCGCACGGCCCTTTAACCCCTAATGGCGAACCTACGGATTTCTGCTTCCATGAACCACTGGTAGGCTAGATGGGGAAGGGACCAGGGAGATTAGGAGACGAAGATTCTTCGTGTTGCATGTCTTTGTCTACTTTTGCCGCCGTCATGTTCGTATGTTCGGTATTCGGGCTGAGCACCCTTCGTGCTCGTTTTCATGTTCGCCTGAACACGAATGCACAAGTCTACTTTACACTATTCGATCCAACGCTTGGCACTGTACTTGGTGATGTGAGGCTTTGTATGCAGCTGCTTAGCCATGGAAAACCCATTCCATGAAGCTCCTGCTGCACAGTTTTTGTACTGATATTAATGCCAGTGGAAGTTTGGAATTCTTCAGCTATGGAATCAGCGGAGCGTTTTTGACTTTTGCGCACCAGAAACGGTCATTAGAGTACAAAAGATTTCTGCACCTTTAAGTATCCCACCAATTGCCTTCTTAAGACATCTCAGACTTTTCATTTCAAAGGTGTCAAACTCAATCCTCAAAAGCAGTAACTGTGCCAGTTTTGGTAATTAACATAAAATGCAACTAATATTCTTAATCTCTGAACAATGTGTGTGTATGGCTGTGCCAACGACTAGAAAATCAGTATATAGCTATCAAGAATACTGGAAAAAAACACAAACTTCTATGGAAGAAGTATATAGATGGCACAAAAAAATCTATAAATAATGAAAACATTAACTTATATTTAAGAGACAGACACTGTGCTCTTCAATCTCCCAAATATGAAGCCAAAACCTTGTTGTGCAATCATTTTATATGTTAAATTGAATTACGCTCTCAAACATGAATGTTACAGTTATAGAACAAGTGTAATTTCCTTTTAGGATTATTGATTTTTTTTAAACTGCTTCAAGATGGAAAGAATTGAGGGAGAAAAAAAACTTTTCTGTCTTTTTTTTTCAGGGAAAAATTAGTATAGGGTGAACTCCTAGGACAATGCCTGAAAAAAAAGGACTGTTGCACAAAAACCGGGACTGTTTTACAAAGTTGGATCAGTATACCTTGCATAAGTTAAGCTTCGGCACAAGTCATGAGTAGATAAAAACGGTAAGAAATATTTTAATTTCCATCTCGTAAAAGAGCATCTCGTAAAATTTGTACTCTGTGTAATACAGGAAGAAGAAAAGAACTCCGGGTAAAATATATGTTATATTAGGGGTTTTTAGTTCTGAAAAGTTTGTTCATATGTTACTGATTATACAAAGATATTTTAAACTAAAGCCCATTTCTAACACTTTATTCTTGCTAACACCGCTTGATTCTATATGAAAAAAACTGTAAAACAAATGTAAAAAAAAGTACAAAGATGATTTTTGAAAGCAAGAAAAAAAAAACAAAAAAAACCCAACAAATTGGCTGTTTTGGAGAGAGAGAGAAAAGACATCATCATCATACCAAACTTA
>VKOC01005773.1:0-36768 GCA_009364415.1 Spea multiplicata
GTGCTGATCTGATTCTGGTCGCTATATTTAGAGGTGAGAGCATGAGGATGATGGAGGATTGAGCCTCCGAGAGTAAGAGATGTTAACAGAGAGAAATGTTCTTTGCTGTGGAGAAGGGGTGGGCCGTGGGGTCTCAGTAAAATTGAGATCATTCTCCCCCTCCCTTCCCCCTCCCTGGTACGTATGCGAAGATTAATAGGACACTGCCAGGCTTCTGCCATTCTGTCATTTGTCCTGGGACTGGACTTGGGGAGTTTGGCTTTGCGTGTCTGGAGACATCCTCATCGGCGTCTGGAGACACGACTTCACCATGACCCGCGTCTCAAGATTTGTGGACTCTTCGGAATCCCAAGAAGAATATGGATTCCAAAGATACAAGAGGAGACCAAAATCTAAAAAAGAATTCAAAGGTCGGGATGACATTGGGGTATTTTAATAAACGGCTACGATACAATGCGGGTGGAACGAATGGACGGGAGGTTGCGTTGGGAAGGTGTCTTGGAGTCTTTAAGCCGGTTCTTCAAGGGCTTTTGGAGGCTTTAAACTTCTAACCCACCAGGGAAGAGATTTGGGATTTCAGCTCAATGGATATTAAATGGAAGTGGTTATTATTGTTGTTATAATATTTCAGCGATTTGTCCATCTTAGGGAATATTGTAATGTTTTATTCCAATAAATCGAAAAATTGGGTTAGTTTCCGGGAAGAGTTATGTAGCGTCCAACCTTATGGTCGTGAAACTTTTGGGTTGTTTTTCCAGGAAATTAGTATTATCGGGTAACAATCACCGCCAGTTGGTTTATTTCTGTGTTTCCATAGAGAGAAAAGTGCAATATAAAGCTGTCACTCACTATTATATTTGTGTAGTTTAAATTAACTAATATATAATAGTATTTGACCTTAGTGGTTATTGTCCTCTAACCCCGCTAGAAAGAATAATTATGGGCAATTCGAATTTCTGGTTAAGAATGAATTACGTTTAATAACGGTTTATTAAACCATTGAGCGGTAGAAGAGTATTCATAAAGTGGAAAGGAGTAGAATAATACGTTGCTCTGATTTAATTTAAAATGTAAAATTTCAATTAAAAAATTATTTGGCCCTCTGGCAATAAATCATATATTTTAGCAGGGTACTTTTACCATTTTTACAATTGAATTGTTTTCTGTTAGTGTTTTAAAAGAAGAAAAATACATTACAGGAAGTAAAAGGTGCGACTGACATTCTCTTCCCCCGGTGTGCTGAAAAAGAACACCTTCTGTTTCTGCAAAAAAAAAAAAATTACAAATATATTTAATTCTGTAGCTACCTAAAGGGCAGCTTGTATGTTTATTTCAACAAAAAAATAATAATTTTACAGTGTCTTTAAAAAATCTTTATTTAAAGTCTTTTATAGTTTTTTTTATATATATTCATAGTACAAAACACAAATTCTGAGATGGTCCCAATCACAAAATCACAGCCATCACTAGACGTTAGACACTCTAGCGCATGTCTTCCCGATTCGCTCCTTTATTAGACGCAAATAAAGTCTAATAAAAAGATATTATTCTCCTGGCCACCATTTATTGAAACCTGGCTTTCTTCCCAGTTATGTATTTAACATAGAAATTGTATTATTCTATTATCCAAGATCCCAGAACACCAATAACCACTTCCAGATTTAGAGCCACTTGGTACCCCAGACCGGTTCCTTGGCTGGAGATCCTGAACCAAATAAAATATCAACACAGAATGGAATTTTTTACTTAATTCAGGCCTTTCAGACCTTTTCAAAGACATATCGCTAACCTGGAATAACTTTTATTGTTTGATTCATTTATTATTATGATTATTATTATTTAATATATTTTGTCCTTTTTTATATACCGGTAATTTTGTATTCTCAAATGTATCAAGCTACATTTTTTTATACGTCTTTTCGAAAACATTACAAAAAATTCCTTTGTTGCCGCTCGGAATATTTAATTTTCAAAGAGCTGGTGAGATGCGGAGAGATGAGGTTCTACGTGCGAATTGATCTGCTTGCGTTATGAGTGAATCAACAAACCCACCCAATGACTGCTTTTGGGATCCGGGCCAAATTGAGTTCGTTTCAGCTGCGTCGAGAGAGCACACGTGTCGTCTGAGATGCCCGAGATATTATCTATTTCATGTAACGCGTCCACCTGTTCTCGTCTCGTTTCTTTTTTAGCTCCCACAAGCGAACCGACTCATCTGACGGTGGAAGATGTCAGCGACACCAGCATCTCGTTGAAATGGAGACCCCCAGAGCGCATTGGAGCTGGTGGGCTGGATGGCTACACTGTGGAATACTGCAAAGAGGGGTGTAAGTCATCCAACGCCAACGAGAGCTTGTCTCGAACCAATACATCTGCCTATTCACTATCGACAGATCCTAGCTGGTCCTATCATGATGTTCTAGAATGATACAATAGTAGACAAAGACTCAAAAAGTGTGTGGGGGGTGCCGTCAGTTGCTAGCATGTAAAAAACGTTCTGTTTTATTTTAAAACTACATATAGTTTTGGAATGTTTTGGTAAAATATACATTTATTTGGTAAATGTTGACAAAAAGAGGTCATCGAACATTCAGGGCACAAAAAGATGTCTTTATTACCATTGTAAGGAGAGAAATGACCTGCTCTTTTTGGGAGGTTCCCCAAAAGTCCTTAAAAATCCAGTCTAGCGGGTTTTACGGAACACACGCCAGCCCTGGATATGGACCCGTTCTCGTTCATGTGTGGTCTAGGAGGGTAATTTCCCTTTTCTATGGCTTTTTCTTACCATTAGGAAAGACGGGCAGAGCCCCCGCCGCTTTATTTAGAGTCGGTAAATGTCTGTAGTCGTTCTAGGAAAGCGGTGAAGGAATGTGAAACGTAACCCCCGGCTCGGTATTCCTATTATCTAGAATTAGGTCTTCTCCTCCCCACCACATCAGAAGGGATCCAGTTACTTCTGGCTTCCCGACAGCTGATAATTACTTAATGCAATGTGAGTGGATGTGTACAGGGTTTCCGTATCACAATCCCAGGGGCTCCTGTTTATCTGTTTTGGCACCTAGAAGTAGTACCGAGGGTGATGTCTCCTTCTGATTATTTCTCCACAGCCTCTGAATGGGTCCCGGCTCTCTCTGGTCTAACCGAGAGAACGTCCGTCATGATCCGAGACTTGCCCACAGGCGAGAAACTCAACTTCAGGGTCCGCGCAATCAACTTGGCAGGACCCAGTGAGCCGTGCACCATTAAGGAACCCGTCACCATCCGGGAAATAATGCGTGAGTCACAAATCAGTCGGACCTGAAACTGATCCGCAGGACAAATTTCAAGGGTGGGGGGGCAGATTAAGAGTGATTCTGGTTCAATGTTGGAAAAGTGGTCTTATCGCTATAGCAACCACCTTGTGATAGGACCGTCTCATGTTTGCACCTGAATCATTGTTTTATAAATAACCACGAGATATGGAGTCCGTGTCTCCTGGGCCTTATGTTTTGGGGGTGCAGCCCAGATCCACGCCTGCCATGTAGACACAGAACGGCGTGATACTTATGACCATAGAATACGGAATACACACAGAATATTCCGGCAGCATATGAAATGACCCAGGGTTCTCAGCCATTTTTCTAGTTCGTAAGGGCTGAGCTAGTCCAAGGGCAGCGAGACGTGGTCAATGTGTACAATAACACCAAAGGTGACCCCTAATACGAATACGTTTCCACCACTACACTTGGCTGCGAGGCCTTTTAAAAGCTGTCTTAGTATCTGGGGAATCCAAAAAAGGGGCAATTAAAGGCCAAAGGAAGGGCAGTAGTAACACCACGTGGCCCCCAGGAATCCAGAGAGACTCAAACACGGTATTATGGGACTCCTACATACAATGAAACATGATATATGCTAATATCTCTTAATGGGCTCCCTTGATTGACACGCGAAGTGCGAAGTATTTTAATGAGTCGCTTTCTGCCTGGCTAATAAGTGTAGAGTTACACGAGCGCGATTCACCCTGACCCGGGCCGCGACGATTGTTCCTTCATACGGATTATTGGTCTCCCGTAGAACGCCCCAAGATCTGGCTGCCGCGATACCTGAGACAGAAGCTGCTGAAGAGGGTCGGGGAGACGGTCAACATAGTCATCCCCTTCCAGGTAACGTCACGGCGGTCTCCGGGTTTTCACCCACCCGTACCCCACAGCTTGTATATTTTCATATAGTGCACTTTTGGTCATTGGGTTTCTGTTATAGAGGAAAACTAAAGAACCTATTTTTAAAAAACCTTATAATTTGGTGGCTTATATTCTGCGCGGCGTTAGTTGTCACCGTCAGTGATGTTAATAAACGTGGAGCCCATATAATGGGGGCTTGGAATTCCTCGTAGCCCTGGGGGGGGGCAAAATGTAATTTCTCAATGGCAGCTTTTGTTGAAATGACATGAAACTACGCAAAAGCTGACATTTGTTTCTGCCGTTTAATATTTCTGACCTGAACACGCCGAGCATCAGTATTAGGGGCCAATCTTCGAATTGCTGATTCTGGGGGGGCCAGCAGTCTATGAGTCTAACGAAATTTTGGGGCTCGGAGGTGTCAGACACGCAATCTGTGTAAATAATTTGGGTGCGGAGGGCTCTCGCTGTACGATAGACTAGAATGGCGGCACGTAACGGTAGCGTTTCCAGGTGGAACCCGCTGCCGTGTGACACGGGAATGTGAAAAATCAGATCTATTTCACCTTGTAACCATTAGCTGCAAATAATATGTTAAACACGCGATGCCTGTAGAGCCCGGACGGATTTGCCCTTGGTGTTTATAGTTAGTGACGCTCTGCATGCTTCTCAACGCCCTTTATCTCAACGCCAACAACGCTAAGCGTTAGAGGTAACAAGTTAACAGGGCCGGTGTTATTAACCCCCTACCGGAAGAAACCCCCCGGGCAACTGGAAATAAATGAAGGATCTCCCCAGCTCTCCTCTTACTGCCCCCCGGCGTAGGCCGGAGTCTGGGTTTTGGCAGAAGCACCCATGGAAGTGTCAACATCTTCCTTGTTCGGGTGCTGATAGAAGACACAGAACCCTCTTCTGAATGTATAGCGAGTTACGATGTGTTTATAGCGGAGGAACGTCTGCAGGAACATGTTCCAAGACACCGGGGAGATGGTAGTCGCAGATGTCTACTCGATGAACTGGGGACACTTGGTTCTGGTTAATGCAATCCAATGGGGATTACATTATTCCTATATATACAGATAGGTTAAGGCGCCCCAGTGTAAAAATCAAATAGTCGTTTTAGGATAATACCTCGGGGCGTGGGCGGCCCACGTCACGGGGCTTTAAATGTCAGACATTGGTAAGTAGACATGGACATTGTTCTTTTAAAGGTATCTTCTTTGTATAGCCACGCGTTATTGTGCCTAAATACTAATAAGCTTGTGGTGTATTTTGCGGTGCAGGGCAAGCCTCGTCCTATAGTGACCTGGCTCAAGGACGGGCAGCCTATTGACCCAAAACAGGTCGGCATCCGAAACAGCGACGCCGACACCATCTTGTTCATAAGGACCGCGGAGAGGCATCACTCTGGCCAATATCAAGTCAAAATCCAGATTGAAAACTGCGAGGACACGGCCACAATCCAGATCCAGATAGTAGGTACGTGAACAGAGGGTCACCCTCAGCACAGGAGAGACGCACCAGAGCCGTGACACAGAGGGGGTTAATCGCTGAAACAGGAGTCTGTAACTCTGGAAATGTATCTTACGAGGAGGGTTAAGCATAGTCGGGTCAGCGAGGAGACCCACTTAACTACCCGTCATTCAAACCAAGCCTTTCTTGCAGAAGAGGTCCTCAGAAGTCGATGTCCATGATGTAGAGTTAATGTCTGTTAGCTAAAGCTAAAAAAATTCCTGAAAACTCCCAATTTACAGAATCAATCAGTAAACCAGAGGAGAAATTAAGACAGTTTCCGAGCTATTTTAAAGTTGGTCTCTGATCCTTATAACTTTCACCGTTTCAGACAAACCCAGCGCCCCACAAAACCTGAAGATTGTCGAGATTTGGGGGTTCAATGTGGCCCTGGAGTGGTCTCCACCGCAAGATGATGGAAATGCCGAGATTACAGGGTACACCATTCAGAAAGCAGACAAAAAGACCATGGTAAGCTTAAATTCATAACCGTGCACGGGAGCCCACCCCACTATCATCCGTGTTTAATCAGAACCTACTGGAAATTGAACGTTTCCACTGGGAGGGATCCAGTACGTTTCCGGTCCCAAAAGCTCACAATCTAGTCGTTGATGTTGAGCGCAGAGATAGTGTTCTAAGGGTCCACAGTTATTAAAGAAGCTTGACTCCTACTAAATTATATGCCGCTGATTTAGGCCTTACTTGGACCTATTTATTAGCATATCCACATTCACGGCGTACGAGGATAGGCTCTCATCCAATCACGTGGTCAGTTTCATCCCAATATTCCACCCATAAATGCATTTGTTTGGAACTCTTTTTGTTGATACATTTTAGCTGCAACAGTAAACCAAATATATCCATCTGACACGGGAAGCAAACATTACAAAACAAAAAAGTAATCAACCTACTGGCTGCAATGAGCTTCTGCTGTGGCAACAACCTGTTATTAATCCTAGTTTGGGTTTGGGCCCTGTAATGGTGCCTCATAGCTGGGCCGCGAGCTTGGTTTAGTTTCAGATGTCTGTTGGGTTATATATATAAACGATGAGGCACCCGCGGGCCGGAGACATTTTTTTAATAAGCCTCTTCTATCATCACAGGAATGGTTCACGGTGTATGAGCACTACAGGCGTCTGAACTGCGTGGCGTCCGACCTGATCATGGGTAACGAGTATTACTTCCGAGTTTTTAGCGAAAACATGTGTGGCCTGAGCGAAAAGCCTGTGACCTCAAAGAACAGCGCATACATCCAGAAAACAGGTAAACATACGTGTGCGTGCCCAACGACCTTGGGGCTAACACCATGCGTGTTACTGACAATGGGATTCCATGTGTGTGTCGCTGTGTGGAGGCTGCGTTCATACAACACGCAGTATGACTGTTGGGTACGGCGTCCGCTCCTCACATCGTGTGTATGGAGGCTGGGTCCTCACGGCTGTAACGGGGTCCATGCGCCAATCATTCGGTATGACGGAATGGTGGTTATGTGTCTCGTGGAATCCGTGTTGTGTCAGAGAGGCACGTGTAGCGCATGCGTGTAAATCAAGGCTTCTTCATGCGATCTGATAGCGACTTTTATCGACTCACAGGCAGTGCCTACAAACCTCCTAATTACAAAGACCACGAGTTTAACGAAGCTCCCAAGTTCACCCATCCTCTCGTGAGCCGCTCCGTGGTGGCCGGATACAACGCGACCCTCAGCTGCTCTGTGCGAGGAACACCCAAGGTAAGACCAGCCATGTGTATATCAACAGACATACCCACTTATACTATCATTGCATACCCACGTATACTATCATTACATACCCACGTATGCTATCATTACATACCCACGTATGCTATCATCACATGCCCACGTGTACTATCATCACCTGCCCACGTGTACTATCAATACATGCCCACATGTACTATCATTACATGCCCACGTATACTATCAATACATACCCACGTATACTATCATTACATGCCCACGTATACTATCAATACATACCCACGTATACTATCATTACATGCCCACGTATACTATCAATACATACCCACGTATACTATCATTACATACCCACGTATACTATCATTACATACCCACGTATACTATCATCCCGTGCACTGGGAGTCAAAGCCTGCCAACCGCGTATACACAGAGAGTTACGCATTCACCGGAGTGCAGATCCGCCATGTTGGTAGTGGGCAGTTGACATAGTGGGCAGTCTGAGACCCCACATCATACAGTTGGGCGAGCAGCCCAGAGACCCCTCTCATTCGGCAGGTTGGCCCTTTGGTTCTAGGTGATTGTTCTTTTCTCTTCCACAGCCCAAAATCTTTTGGTACAAAAACAAAATGGACCTGTCCGGCGAGGCCCGTTACCGCTCTTTCAGTAAGCAGGGAGTGCTTACTCTGGAGGTAAGAAAGCCAAGTCCGTTCGACGGAGGAGTCTACATGTGCAAAGCAGTCAACGAGCTCGGTGAGGCCGAAACCGAGTGTCGGCTGGAGGTGCGAGGTGAGTAACGGATCAAGGAGACCTACAAAGCTGGGCCACCGCGCATAGCATGGGCTACAACACGTACAAAAGATGTGATCGTACAAGATGTTTTCTGCTATTAGCATAACTATATAAGCCACCTATAGCTAATGCTTAACAAGAAGGGAGCGGTGACACAATGGGGAGGAATAAACACGCAGATCTTTAGAACAGGAAGTAAACATACCTCTCCCTCCATTATAAATATAACAATAAAACGTTAAATGTTTAATATCACTAATGAATTGTTTGGTTTGTTTCTAGTGCCTCAGTAATGATCTCACTGGATTACGGCAGGTGCGTTTCACGTATGTATGTGTTTATGGCGGGGGGTCCGGCTTAAAGAGCTCGCATTGTAATGGTTCTGTATAGCCCTTTAACCCCTTAAGGACAACGGGTTGCCCGTAAACCCATTAAGGGCAATGCATTGTGAGCCCGTACATGTCGTGAAGGGGTTAAGTAACATTAGGCGAGGCTACCATATGGTTGATGAATCCATGGGACCCCAACACCCTGATGCCCCCTCTTTTCCAGAATGGTTGCTGGGTATGAGGGTATCACCGGGTTCTACAGCCCAAAATATCTTTATGAATTAAATGATGTAAATAGAATCCGGTATCCTCCATCATCACATTGTTATCCCGTCGTGTCAATTCAATGACATCATTCCACTCCATCATCATCATATGCTGTTCACCAATGGGGACGCCCAGTAGGTGATCCACTGGATCTCTAAGTCCTTAGACCTCTTATTGTGCTTTGAAGACTCATTTGATCTGCGGGGGGGTGATCTAGTTTAATCACATTATTTGACTGATTTCATCTTTTTTTTTTTGTATAGGTGACTATTTGGAGTTGGACGTTAAAAAGACCCCACGGAAAAGAAATGAAAAGTCGTAAATTGAAATTGTGACGTCCAAAGACAATGAATCATTAAAGCAAATCATATTGTGACTCTTTGAATTGAAATGTTAATCGAACGTCTTCCGCTGTGATTCTGGATTTATTCTCGTGCAGATCGCGCGTCGGCTCGGGTTGTATTTACAGGGTGGGTAGAATGTAGCTGCCGTTTCCACGCAGAGGGGATATCGCCGTCGTCTTGACAAAGTTTGTGAGCGTTTCGATGATTTGGAAGGTGAAATAAAGCAATATATTCAGAGAGGGCTTTGTGTTTTTCCTGGTTCTTATGGACTTTTCCGAGCTAGACCAGTAACCCCCATTTAAACAGCCGACATACGGCTGGACACAAATGCCACAGACAGCCCGGGCTCTATGGCCAGTCTGTGTCCATCATGCTTCAGGTTTTACCCCGATCTTAGACCCAGGCCGGCCATCTACTCCCCCACACTTGCACGCAGCTGTCTGGATATGCCCGGCGGCTTGCTGCGGGGGCATTAACATGTAGCGTGTGGTGCCAGGGTCAACCCGTCACCACCAGCCTGCCCCGGTAAACGGGCAAATTCTCAGCGTCACACGGTCTGCGGCTGATTCTTCTTCTCTGAGTGTATGCGACTGACGCGTTTCACATTGGTATAATCACAGCTTCAATGCAGAAGACCTTTAACTCCTAACAAGCCGTGGTTAAGACACTTCCTTAGAACCATCTGGCTGCCGCATGGCCCAATGTCGGTCCTCACACCTGGAGATCAAAGAAAGCCTCGGCGGTCGGTAATCAGCCTCCCAGAGCGTAACTTCGTTGAGTACCTATAGCAACCGGCGTGAAGAAGTCACGCAGCAAATCAGAGCTTCCCATTGGCGCGCCCCAGCGGTTGGGTTACCCGTCCTCCGGCAGGCAGTTGCCCGTAAGGAATATATAGTTTCGCAGGTGTTGGCGTCTACGACCGCGTTATCGGCTGCTGATCTCACCGTGGTTTTAAACTTCAGGTCTGCTTTGGAACCACTTCTCTCTTCTCTCACACAAACCCTCCCTAGGAAACCATATTACGGCGTATGGCTTAAAGTTCCCCGTTTGTGCAGATGACAAAGTCGTCATTTTTCTTTCAACCTCGCCCAATTAACATGCAGTCTAGACATAGGCAGCAAAACCACCGAATAACCCTCACAGCAAAACGGTTTCCGAAGATACAAACAAGACGGGCCGTGTAATACGCGAGGATCAGCTGCGTATTTGGTATTTAATGCATCGATACGGATAATAGATAAATCTACCCCCCAAAAAATAAAGATCCCCTGCCTATATTTAGGAAGATATTTTAAAAAAAATCCCAGACTACTACAAACATTTTTTTGATTAATCACCAAAAAAAAGAGAAAATAAAAAGTAATAAAAAGAAAATTGTCGCACCAGGGATCTATAATTTATCGAGATCGGGAGATCTGCTGGGATGCGGTGGAATGTAACAAAGTACTTTGTGGCCGGGGTCTCTTAGGCTCCAGGCTACGGCTCTATCCGTTTTGCGACGCTAAGCTATTCTAAGCCTCTGCTACCAAAACATATTGGGTGACTTGGTTGGGTTTGTCCTTGGTGTTGTGCTGAAAGTTTCCACGGTACAGTATGTGAGTTGGTCGAGCTGCGAAGTACACGGCGAGCCTATAAATGACATGTAATTACCCCCCCGCCGCGCAGCAGAGACCCCCAGCCGGTAACCTGTTCTATCAGCGCCTGGAAACCCGAATGCTTACTTAACAGAAGAAGAGGTGTTAGATTGTAACAGAGAACCGACATGGATTAAGCTGGTTTTGGAGTACAGATGGCCCCTTTCCAGGGATTAGGGTCCTTTTTTTGGGGGGGGGGGGTTGGGACTTGATGGGCACATTGAATGCATGGGGCATGGGGTAGGGTGTTGGAAGGGGGCACCAAAGTTTATGATGGCAGCCTTCATTATAAACAAAGAAGAAGGTACGAGACGTTCTAGAACATCATTCATCTTAAATAATTAAGCGATTAAATCTTCAGGGAAAGAATAAAAGGACAGATAAAAGATTAATTTGCTTAACATCCTAGAGAGTGTAATAAATGTTTAAGTGGAACAGCAGCTTTATTATCAGAATAATTGCCAGAATCTAAGAGTGTTGGAAGCTAACCCAAGACTCCAGAACCTAGTTATTGGACATAAAATTTCTGCCTTTTCCTTAAAAACTTTGGCGGCAACATGCGCAGATCTTCAACATTATCTCCCAAAGTCTCTCTATGATAATAACATTACTAATAAAACAAACTGCAAAAAGTTTTTTGGAACTTACACTGGTTCTTCCAACAATACTTAAAAGAAGCCTGACCGGGGATGCGGAATAACCAGAAGAACTGAAGCTTAAAAACGTTGATTTTTCCTATTTCTCGAGGTACATTTCCATACACCGTATGACGCTATGCGTTAATAAATCACGGCGTGATTTTTTTTACCTTTCAGTGTATATTTATCACCGTTTCTCCTTGGTGCCCTGATGTCTCGTGGATCACCTTTCGCACCTTGACCTGGTGACCCGGCGAAGTCTTCTGGGACACAAATAACCGAGGAGAGGATTTTCAGTGGGTTTCTGGATGCTATTTTGGGTGCACGCTGGGGATGAGGCATGTCCCCGTCAGGTCTGAATGTGCACTGAAGCCCAAATAGGGCCCTCACATCGCCCTCCACCTGCAGCCGCTGACACGAAGCAGACGAGGGACCATGATTGATGGAAGGAGGGAGAAGGCCTGCCCTGTCTTTAAAATAAGCGAGGGCATTTAAAAAGCACCTCCTATGCTTCGCAAAAAGAAAACCCATGCACCACCTCGTAGGGGATAACCTTTCACCTATGCATTGTGCTAATGAGTTAAAAGTTATTTAAAATCTTAACTTTTACCGCCCCCCCCGTTAAATCAGCATAGAGATAAAAGCTACAAACATGGCTGCCGGGTGGGCTGTGAGCGCACCCCCAATGTCACGGGCTGTTGTGTCAATCGCACATACGGCATTCTGGAATTGAACACACGTTGCACCCAGGCAGCCATATTGAAAACATACATGGTGATTTAGCTCATATTATATATGTCATACTTATCGGCAGCGCATCCGCTCATGCCCACCTTTCGGATGACGGGTCCGCTTTAAACAATTGTTTTATAGGTCGTTGGCATCTAATGCTAAACGCAATGACATCATGCTGTTCTTTGCCCAAAGTGGATCTTGTCACCCACACATCCGTAGATGGCAGGTAAGCCCAGCCTTACCCTATAGATAGCTGCCAACGGCACCGAGCCGATCGGAGGCACCGCCAGATCATCTTCCATCGTACTAAGGGTTACCCTTGGCTGCTAGAAACCATACAGCTGATCCTGAGGGCAATTTAAATAACAGAAATGATATACACAAGTGGGAGAGAGCGAGGAAACATGCTTTCCAACCAAATGAAACAAATAAAACACACAATAATGTATCTTACAGAAAGAGCGACAAAAGGAGCACCAACTCCTGATACAACACGATTTCGCTGTCTCAGTGGTTTTTGCCGGTAACAATTAAGGGATGGAATTTTAATAAATCCCACCAGAAATTTGCTAACGGCAGAAATAACGCGGGGATGACAGAGGCCGGGATAGGTCTGAGTAGCGAGAAGGCAAAAATCTGTTTTCTACATTATCCGGAGAGCATCAGGTTATTATTGAACCGTCTGCCATTTTCTGGAGGATCCATCGGGATATTGCGCCGCTTAGTGGCCACTACGAGGTACTACCCCACCACCCAAAAAAGATCAACGCAGACAAACAGCAGCAATCCACGGTGAGCATCGGAACGCCGGTTTATTGCACATTCAGGAACTGTACAGATTTCTATAAATAAGAAAGACCTGGATATTTACATGTTGCTTCCCGTGCGGCGTCGGGCAGTGCCAGGGACAGCTGGTGCAATCACGTTATGAATATTTACATTCTGTACTATGTGGGTCACCATCGCCATCAAAACCAAGAGCTAGCGTCACAGCCATTTGTCACCAGAGACGACAGGATCGCCACTGCGTGGGTCCATGGCGGAGGGTGCTGCATCCTGAAGCTTCCTCTCAGAGACGGGGCGAGGGGCGGGCGCGTGCATCTTCCTCTCCGATTTGGAAAGCCAAAAGTAGCCTCACGTGGCCCTATGGCCTACTGGTCAATGACAGTAACACTAAAACACAATATGACACCTGAGTGCAGGTAAGGGGGTGATGGAGGAACCATGGGACACACACACACACAACACACGCGAGTCTGGAAGAGCCGAGTCGTCCTTGCACGTGGGCCAGCAACACACAAAGCACACAACACAAAAGCAGAAGAGTGGCGTGTTTAAAGGGATCACGGCACACGGAGTTCGTACAGGAATATTTGTGCAGCTCCTTATGCAGGAGGGAATGTCGGAATAGCAGGTCCAGGTAAGAGAGCTGGCTCAAGGGAGCGGGCAGCAGGGCAAAGGGTGCCCAAAATTGGGTTCGAAGGGGGTAGGTCAGCTGGACACAGGGCGAGGTGGTCTGGTCTTCATCTCTGCCTCCTTCCCTCTGACGGCCGCCACGTAGGAGAAGAGACAAAGGACGGAATAGCAGATCTCATGGGCCTGGTGGAGAAAGTAGAGACCATCAGCGACCTCAAACAGGATCGAATGGGGGTCGGCTAGATATTTACATACGTGGCAATAAGAAAACTCATAATTTATCTTGCAAGTCAGTTCCCATAGCCTTAAATAGGGATTAACCCATTAAAGATCACATGCCTGTAGATTCAGAACTATTCTGGCTGAACCACGCAGTACAAACACAGCAGTGGGGTTTGATGAACCAAAAAAAAAAAAAAGAGACCAAAAAGCCTATTAAACTACCCCAACGACTACATCTAAAATAACATTTGGTAGAACTTATGAAGGGGTTTCAATGGCTTCCAACTCTCCAGCCAAAATGCAACATCTGTGAGTAAAGACTCCATGCAAAGACAATTGGATCGTTCAGCCATTAGTGTTTAAAAAAAACCCCAAAATATCTAAGTGAATTAATAATATGATTTTTCCATTAACTGTTTGATTCATTAAAGGAAGGGGGGAAAAAACATTGTCCGAGAACTCGTTTTCATTTTTGAAGCCACTTGACCCTCCATGGCCAAGTGTGAGGGGACTATAGACTTTCGATGACCCCCCCCCCGATAGAGTCTGCAAACTCGGCACAAACGTGACCCCTGTGTTCCTGTACCGAGTGCCCGACGTGTCCCCCCTCTCAATGTGACGATGGAGACGGCGAGTACTTACCATGGGGGTCTTGTATTTATGGCTCACCACTTCTTTAGTTTCAGGAACTAAAACCGGACCCAAGAGACAAAACAGAGAGTTCAAAACACACAGAGAGAAAACAGCGAGCGCCAGCGGAGAGCAGGTTAGCCCAGCCGGGGAGGAAAAAGGGACAGGCCACAAAGTGACACCCAGGGGAGGAGGCGTGAGGTCACAGACAGGGCAGCACAACGGGATCCAGGTCACACAACGACACCAGAGTACCAAGTAACACAATGACACCCAGGAAAGCAAGGTCAATGGCGATAGGAAAAGCATTCAATAACAGATTCTAAATCTCGTGGTAAGAGGTTCGTCCGATAATAGCGGGCGCTTAAACTAAGGCGATCAGCGCAGCGCTGAAATGGTTAAAGAACGAACCGCACAGCAAAAGGCATTTTATTTTTAATACGCAGACATTTCAATCAGAGACTGACGTTACGTTATTGGTGCAAATAGTGACATGAACGTTAAAGGTTGTCACAAACGTCCGACAAGCTTGCAGTGGCGTTATTTTTATCATTATGTTACAGAGCGCCTTCATACTCCGCAGCGCTGTACAACGGGTACAGATGAAAATGGTCAATCATTTACAATGCTAAAAAAAAATATATATTTTTATATTGACAAAATCACCAATACTGCCCTCTCTTCGCATCGGATCCTACAGATTACATACATATTCTCAAATCGGATGAAACCTCGGGTGCCAATACTGAAAATATAGAAAACTGTATCCGATTATCAGGCTGTAGGCTAGATCCTGCACCTAAAAACATACATTTACATTAAAGTTTCACCATTAAATGGAATGATAGTTATATGTTCTATTGTGGATCTATTATGTTGTGTTTAGAGCTCTCAGCTATAGCATAACATTAAGGAACCTATAGCCACAGTTTAACTCGCTTTGTAACCACTGCAGGACTCGGAGGAGAGCGACTTAACGTTTGCAACCAACCAAAGACATGATATGAGCTCCTGGGCAAATTTCACAATTAAAAAGTATCCTTCAGGCCACTAAGTGTTTTATTCTCTCTCTCTCTCTGAATTGCTGTCATCTTGTCTTAAGGTAGCGGGACTATTTTAGAAATTCAAGTAGTATATAGTATATTGGGGGGGGGGGGGAATGCGGCCAATAAATAAATATAGTGAATAAACCCCAGTATCAAACGCCACTGGACCTCTTATCTGACCCATCAACTCTCTATGAACCAAGGGATTCTGCACAGGTAGAACGTTACCTGATCTGGAGAAGGAAGGTTTTCATGGCTGCCACAGGGATTTGGAGCACGAATCACAGCAGTAACTCAGAGAAACTACAGAGGAACACGATAAAAACCCTACCCTAGCCTATTCTAATCCTGCCACCTCCCCGGAAAACTGCCCCCCCCCACAGAGGGCGATAAAGGACCCCTGTACTCTGAGTTACTGCTGCGGAAATACAGACCCAGCAGCAAAAGGACGGTAATTACCAAATTCTTCCAGGACAAAGACACCCCGTACAGTGTTACACTTTTTAATGTGACTCAGCTGTATGAAAACCTGGAGGAGAGAGGGGACAGAGAGATCGGGGAGGAGGGGGAGTCAAGGAGGAGAGAGAGAAGAAAGGAGAAAGAGGGAATGGAAAGTGGAGGAAAGAACGGAGAAGACAAAACCAAAAAGAAAAATATAAAAAACAAAAAATAAAACAAGGTAGGAGAAGGAAGGGGGGATGATATAGTAAGAAAAGTGGAGAGGTGGAGAGTATTGGGAGAGAGATCATGAGGGACAGGGAGAGAGACAGAAGGATCTGGTTAATTTTTTATTGTCTTGGATTTCCAGCGGAATTCACATTACTGAAACAGAAGTTGATGTGTGTGGGGAAAACAGCTTTGGAAAAATGGGGGAGACGCGTCCTAACAGAGGAAATTTATCGGGGGGAGATAAACCAGAACTAAAGCCGGGGGGGGGGCAAATGGGAGGCAGCACAGACAGCTCAAAAAAACTAACGGGAAGGAGGGGGGGAAGCAGCGAGAAGCAAAGATGGCAGCAGAGTGAGTACCTTCCGCTCCTTGCAGGAGGAGTGAGCGTGGGAGAGAAATGAGACGGTTAGTGACACAGCGAGACCACAACTCCCCTTCACTTCCTAACCCCAGCAACACACAGCCCAGACCAAGACATCGACACGGGGAGCTGGGAGAAGAAGCCCCCGTTATCAAATCCGTCCCTGCTCCTCACCCAGCATGGAGCGCAGGTGCTGCTCTGTCTGCATCGAGAGGGCCTGGGGGCCGGAGACATCAACTAACCTGCAGGAGCCATTTAGAATAGGGATTGACGGCAGATAAGAACCGTTCGGTCCATCTAGTCTGCCCACGCCATAGTAATGGACGGGATGCCCTACACCAAGCCTACAGCACAGCTCTGAAATGGTTGGGATTACTTCTTTGGTTCCTAAATGACCGGTTGCACCCTGGGTGACATTGTGATGACTTGCAGACAACCCCCCCCCCCCCGGGTGCCCCTGGGTGACTTGTGGATGAGCTGTATATGGAGGGTCAGAGCTGGGAGAGCCAAGAAAAGGTTACAAAGAGAGAGCATTTAACAACCCCCCCCCACCCCGCAGGCAGAGAGCAGCATGGAGCAGAGACAGCAAGAGACGGCACAAAGTGTCACAGCAAGCAAAGGAAACACAGACGGAGGCGAGGGGGACTTAAAACACAGAGTACCCGGCACGCTGCAGCTAGCACAGTTACCCCCAACGGGCATCATGACCCCACAATCACACATCTCCGCTCAGCATGATGTACACAACATCCGTACGGTGAGAATACCCGGCATCACATCCACGCATGAAGCAGACAGTCCACAGCAACACGGTCCTTTCAAACATGAAAAGATTTCCCGAGTTCACCCACCGCCTCATTCATCCTAGGCCGGCTATCCACGCGCTTTAATCACGCACTCAAACAGAAAGCCTCAGACACCGCTCCGCCACGCCGCTTCCTCCGCTAACTCTCCCCCAGCCCTGACCTCAAAAGGCACACAATCTCCCCCGGCTGCTTTCACGCTCCCCTCATACCTGACTGTGCATAAATTTCAGGTTAATTCCTTCCAGGGTAACTTGCAGAAGCCCCCCTTCTCCCGTCTTCATATCCTGAACGGGGAACTCGCCGCCAAGCTCAGGGCCTGGAAGGAGACAGAAGACGAAAAGAGTCCGGGATAAGGTGGGCGTCTCATCGCCATTCTGTGTGTCCCACCCCACAGCTCTCTGCTCCAATTTTAATTGTAAGTTGGCATAAATCACTAAACCAATGTGCTAGAGAACGCAGAAAATGCATTTGCTGCCCAACTACTCCATCTGTTTAATAAACGACTGTAGTGCAAAACCTGAGACAAAGTCTTATCACCATAGTAACCAATAGAATGGTCCAGTAAGTAAAATACAACATATTTGCACCGTATACTCTGAACTCCTTTTCAGAATTATCATAAAGGGATAATTGAAGATAATTGTCACCCATGCAAACTCGCCTGTAGATAGGTAAACCAGATCGCCGTGGTGCACGGACTTGGAATTAGGGGAATATTAGGGCGGATTAGGATTGTGGTTGGCGTTAATGTTTAACACACCTGGTTTGATGCTCTGTTGTCTTGCCGCAGCTCGCTCCATGCTCTCCTTCACACAGTAATACAGCTCCCGGCACTAGTACGGGATACAGAGGAGAAGAAAAGAATACAGGGTGAACAACCTCGTACACAACACCCCGCAAACGGGGACTCGGAGCCAATACCGTTCGCCATTGCCTAATAATCTAACAAACTTCCCTGTCTAATCTAATAAACGCTCCAGGAATTCTAGCCTTTTATCCTCCCTCTACCACGGATGACTGCTGGAGCCAACCAAAAACAACAAGCAACTTAACACAAGAGAGATAACATAATAGTCATACAGGAGGCCAAGTTGCCTGCTCCTATGTGATATACATGTGGTGGGTTTATAGTACATATATGTCTGTTAACATGCCAGCCCCACTGCACAGGGTCACTTAGAATTTGATCAGAGGTAACTGCACTTTTAATTGTTCTTCCTACCGTTTCAAATATTATACATTTTAAAGGTCTCTCCTTTTTTATGCCTTTGTAGGTTTTTTATGGAGACATATAGTTGGTGGGGGGCTGGTTTTAGACATTCATTTTTTTTGTTGTCTCTTTTGTGTCTCTTTGTGAAAACCCAATGCCCACCTTCTTCGTGAAGAATTTGTTGAGCTGAGTCTCCTGCCCATTCCTCCTCCACAAGCACAGGACTTTCGTCTTCGGGCAATAGGTCATGTTAATGAGCTTCTCGTACCACCACCTCTCGTACACCGCACCGATGTTACTGCGCAGTACGATGCAGTCGTCACAGACCTGGGACAAAAGCCGGCGATTATTAAAGCAACTGCCTGGTCTATCCAGCTGTGAGAGACATCTATACGTAACACCGAGCTGACAATTCTGCACATAATTATCCATCATACCCCTTATATAGAATATTCTCACCTCCATGAAGAAGAGATCTCCACTAGTGTCCGTCCCCGCGTGGACTACGAACGTTTGCTTCTTGATATGACGGCTTCCGCTGGGCCGAATGCTAAGATCCCGGCCGTTCTGTGGAGGAAGAATGTTTAATAAGCCACTGATCACTAACCTTTGTAACATTGATCATTAATTCTATCCCAAGCCCCCAAAAGTGTTGGAATGCGGGACTGTATTAAAAAATAGAGTGTAAAAAGTCCTTGAACTGAGTTTATATTTTTGTTACTTCCATATGTAATAATATAAGTATTTGTTATTTTAATAAGAAGTGCCATTACTGAACTATACCATATAGTATTTGGACAGGAGATAGAGCAGCATTAATGGGTATGGAGATCATCTGGACTCCAGAAGCTGCCAGATGAGTTAAAGCAGCCTCTTATAAACTGGAGACCTAATTTAATCCAAATATTCACCAACCAAGCCTCTGTTTCTTGCTATATTGGCTTTTAAGCACAAGACATGCCCTGTCCAATTTTCACTTGTCACATTTATGGTGTCACTGCTTACGATATCCAACTCCTCACCAGATCAGCCACTTTGTCCAGAAGTTCATTGATCTGCTGGCTATGGGCTAAGCCAATGTGAGACTTCCCCAGGAGACGTCTCACTTTCCTGCGAAGATCGGTCTTATTCACCTAGAGATAGAGAATGAAAAGCGGATAACATGCTAAATATGCATGCTACATACTAAGACAGGAGTACAATGTATATGTTTCCATCTTGACGGGGACACTCTGCAAGCATCTCCCCTCCTTCCCTATTCGTGGGAGTTAAGTAGCTACAAGTAACCATTACCTTCATCATCACCATGTAAGAAACCATGTTGTGTAGAAGAGTTGCCAGGAGGCGATCCTCATCCTCCTCTAGGCGTTTTCTATCATGTTCTCCAAGAGAAAAGTACCTAGGAAGACGAGACAGAACACTCAGGGAGCTGAAAACACAACTGGCAGTGGAGATGAAGAAGACTAAGGAAGAAAGGCCTTACCGGTCTATCATCTCCTGAGGTCCTTGATCCATACCCATGCCTTCCCTCTCCAGCATGACGGCATCGAGGAACGCATCTTCCCAAAATTGCATCTGGTCCCACAGCGTGGCTCGCTCTTTGCCTACAACGTACAAGGAACTCAATGCCGATTTCCAACATCCACCCACCTGAACCCAACAGCAAACCCACGAGCAAAACAGGGAAGGAGTGTGGAAACAGTATACAATGCTCTAAGAAATGTAATTTCCACTCATTTCTAATACTAGGACTCCGCAACTCACATGAAAATCCGAGTGCCTCTTCATGGCAGGAGATATGAACGTCCCCTACGTATAGGCAAGCTGTCACAACGCTCTCCCTGCTAACCACCAAGGGCATGGAAAGCAGATGCAGCGTGCCATCGATACACTTAAAATGTGTGGTGCCTCTTCCAAAATAACATGTTCTCAATAAATGTAATAAAAATATAGATTGTATTTTCTCCCCTCCTCTAAGAAACTCGCATACTCTGAACAATATATATTTCAAGCAGCAATGCTTCTTAAAGATGATTAAGCATTAGAAGAATGATCTTCTCGAGTACATACAGGGCGCAAGTCAATAAACGATGCCCTATTGCAGATTTATTTACGTTAACGCGGGTAAACGTCTGAAATACGCGAAGGGAACGCAACAAGTAAAAACACACAGGTACAGCCGAGGCCGACAGTTTACATACAGCTTGGCTTAAGACATTCAAACATTTCATGTAATCAGACAATTCTATTGGCAAAGTCATATAAAGGCACAAACAACTATATGCTAATATAAAAATCACAGGGCCACAGAGACACCGCTTCGTTCAGGAATCTGGATATCCGGAATTAAAGCTGAAAGAATACCGTCTTTAATCGATTTAACGTTACCTGTGATGCGAATAGAGTAGGTGCCTTGAATGACTTGCCAAAAGAAACGTACGTTAACATGAAACGTATGGATTTTAAAAAAATTAGAATTTTAAATGTCTTTAGCTAAGGCGTGTGTAAAGTTTCAGGCTCAACTTATACACAGCAACACACACTTTAAAAGAGAAACTGAATCTATAACGATACGACACAGCAAGCATGCCATGCAAGTGGTCGAGCGAGAGGCTTAATTACTCAGAGAGAACGTTTCCATTGCTGCTTCTTCCAGCTGATCCCAGACTGAGCCCTTATCTCGTCCTGCGCAAAGCAAGCCAACATCAAGAGGCAGCATGAAAAGAAGAGAGACGGGGAAGGATAAGAGATGCATCAAAGTCACAGAGCACTAGTCAATGGAAATGATGGCATTACATTAGAAGAGTATGGATCCAGAGAGGGGTCACAAGAAAGAAGCAAAGGCAGATTAGAGCGACTGTTGATTAGACAGAGCGTTGGGTGGGTGAGGTCTCTGAGATAGAGAGAGATGAGGCTGTTCTGCTCCAGAAGGAAAGCAGGAGAGTTCCCCAAAGAGACAGGAATAACTGGAGGGACCAACATTATTGAGAAGGTCGCACAGGTCAAGGATAGGTTAATGGCTTATGGACCAATTAATAACTAGAAGATAAACAGACAGCTGAACAACCCAAAATTACACGATGGGTCAACTGATTTATTTCACGGAGAGGAATCCATATTTATTAATAGTTAATATCGTGACAAAGTATGATCTTTGCATTAGAAGGTTTTTAAAGTCCGCGGGGAAAGTATATTTTTGATCCATACAAATTACAAGAGGGCTAATAATGGTGGCCGCCTTTAGAAGGGGACGAGCGGTATTTTATCAGTCGCACTCGCTATGTTCGCTTCTTGCTATTGTCTTACCCAGAAGCCCCTCGTAAAGGTAGATGCGCTGACTGAGGTCTTGTGCCGGCCGTCCAGGACTAATTGTATTCTCCTTTTCACCAGGGCGCAGTAAAAGAGGCTTTCCCTGTAATGGAAACAGAGAGAGAGAGGTGTCCATACAAACGATACAAGGAAGCCCCTGCATAACAACATTAAGCAGATCTCATACTGCAAGCATAAGCCTTTGCAAGGTTGCCGTTTTTGTGGTTTTTTTTTTTAAATATTGCCCCCAAAACACTGAATCCAATGCAGAATGTACTGGATTACAGTAAAAAAAAAAAGTACTTTTACTAGCAGTACTGGGTTTTTTCAGCATCTTCTGTATTTTTTATACAATCCTAGGTTTAATTCTGTGTCAGAAAAAGATGTTTGGGAGGTGCATTAAAAAGATATGAAAGACGCACACAGCTAATAGAGACAAAGTAAATAACCACAATTACGCAGAGTGCACCAATTTGTCTAAAACCACATGTAATAAACCAACTTCAAACTGTATATTAAGGTGCGGCAATCACACTAAAAACATCTCACTCCGCGTTCAATTTAACCACAAAATTTCATAATATGAAAGAACACAAAAAAAGGACACTTCCCCTTTAAATAGGCTCATTCCTATATAACAGATCTAACTTGCACTATGAAGGTTGGTTGTTATTCTTAGGGCAAGTTAGATATAATTATTATAAGGGAACAATTGGATTCTTAACGCTATTTATCATTCTATTTTTATTTGTTGGCTGCAAACTGAATTGAAGACTGACCATATCAGGATATTCTATTTAAAAAGAGAAGAGCCTGTTTAAAGGGGAAGTATCCTCCTTTTATTGTGTGCGGAGACACCTGGGTGGTTTTTGTAAAGGTGACAAAGCATCACACATGCCGCCCTTACAAATATTGCTCCGGTATGAGAGTTCATCTGGATTTCACTGTCTGATATGGCTCCTCGGGATCCGGACAGACGTCCACCGCCTGCTCCTCCTAGCGTGTCTCCAGCATTGCTGCTCAGATCGCTGTCGGCTCCCAAAGTCTCCCCGGAGCTGTTACTCACCTAGAAGAAAATTGTTTGTCACATGTATGTAACATTCTCCACAAAGGATCCAAGTATTACCTTCTTCCCACCACGAGGAGGACATATTAGAGGATATTCCCATACTGTCTCCCCTAAGAGACATCTGACGTCCACCATTCCCTGTAGAAAGACCACCCTGTCTGCCCATAAGCAGCATAATATTTTAGAAAGCCCTGTGTTCTCTCTGTACATAGCTTCACGCATCCCCCCCGATGACCCTGCCTCAGTTGGCCTCTAGTCTGCAATCTAAGGAGACATCGAGCATTTTCTGATCCTACCACTGTGCTGATTTCCGAATCCTGGCTGCTGCTTCGGATGAGGATAGAAGGGGCCGCTCCGCTGCCATCGGCATCGCTCTTCTGTTTCATCAATACACAAGAAAATGCGAAGCGTTAACACTATCCAAGTAATACTGATCTAAATATCTAAATAAAATGTATTAAAAAAAATTAAATAGAAACTACACATCTACTAAAAATTAAAGTAAAATAGAATGCTGGAGAAGATACTTTCAACTTTACCTGGGACCCGGACGTAACACTCAGGCAGCTGTCGGCACTGATCTGGGACCTCTTCTCCTCGCTGTCAAAGAAATGCTTAACCTGCTCGGTGCCTGCAGAAGGTAAGAGGGGCAGTTTCTTTACAGGAACATTAGCGCAGATGGCAGAGGGCAGGACAGTTGTAACCTAAAGACCTCTGAAATAGGATCGTCCATGGGGTTTCCTCCCTATGCTTTGGCTTGCAGGGGAATTAAGATGAGACATTTTATCTCGCAGACTACGCTTTGCATTTATGAAGAACCAACCTGAAGGGCTGAGCTGACCTGGCCTGGCCTGATATATAGTTCCACCAATAAGGTACAAATCTCATTATGGATTCTGAACTAACTCTTTGATACATTTGACACAGTCGACCCTTCATAATGCACAGCAAAGTCAATGGGGTTTATCCGCTAAAGGGAGAGTCGTGGTTTTAACTCCTCCTTCACTTTTCATTATGAAGGACCAACAATAGCAAGTTTCTCCACCAAGAAGGGCTGAGCTGGCACTGTATAACGTATAACACAATGGACGAGGAGACGCTGAAGAAATATGATGAATTTTATTAATTATATATATATATATAATTAAATTCTCCATGATTACACAGGGCCAGTCAAGCTTCTCCTGCAGCAGAAGCTCGCTGGTGGTGGACCTTCATAACGCTTAGTGAAGTCAAGGAGCCGAAACTCAACTCTCCCTTTAGTGACTATACCCGAGTGAGATGAAATATTTCATTTTATAACAAGTCACACCAATCCCACCTCTTAAGGCATCCTTTATATTTGTCATAGTGGATATTAACAGATCTACGACACATAAACCGATCTATAATGACAGATCTTGATCATCGGACCAACATTTTGTATCTATACATATTGGATCAGGAGATGTCAGTCCAGCTGTTAATTCTAGACATTATCAGCCATTGAGCACAAAGACTGTGTTGGATTAAACCCAAGTATAGCTATATAGATAACAGATGAATACGTCATCGGTAAGTAGATGGATACATTTTTTTTTAAACAACAGAAACAAAAGGTTCCATAGTTTGTCACAGATAGATACCAGGTAATTGCAGGGTTATAGCTAAACAGATCCCCACCATGCTTGTTATCTAGTGCCGGGTGGTATGAGAGAGCAGTGAGATTATGACAATAAAGCGCTAGTTGGGAGATGACAGGGATGAGGTAGGGAGAGAAGCGAGTACACCACTACAGTTACTACCTCAGGACAAGAAACCCCAGCAAATCTCCAATCGTAAATCTGCCAGCGCTCCACGGAGACCTCAGAAAGCCACAGGCTGTTTGTGCCTGGGCACTGATGGTCCTCTTCCAAGTGGATACCATTTCCGCACATACACACATGGAGGACGTCAAACACTCAGGGGTCAATTCATTGATGGCTAAAATGCTGCTCAGATTAACTCAGCCAGAACTCGCCAAAGAAGATGCTCTCTAAGCCGTATTATGTGAAGGCCCTGCTGATTTTTGTCCAAGCGGTATCTGGCTTCCGTGAAGACTTGGATGAACCTAGCAAGTTCAGCTGATACATCCATAGACAACATTGAACTTGTGAGGGTCCGCGACACACTCAAGCCGAGTTATAGAGCCAAGATCAATTTATTAACACCAAGGTGGTGCTAATAAAAAACAAATTGTTAATTGTTGAGGTTGTTGCGATCAAATATTAGAAGCTAAACATGGAGCAATACAACCATCATCAATGGACCCCTGAACGATATAGACTGTGCCGCCAAAACAGAAATGGGAAATAGTTTGGTGATAAAGAACTGGCAACAGAAGACGACTTATAACAATGTTAATACTGTCGGGACTTAATCTGGTAAAAGGTTATATGCCACAAACTAATCTCTACGGTGGGTTTCGAAAACCTGGGTTCCAATGACCGTGCTGTTCTTGCAGAACATGTTGTGGCCCCTGCTTTATTCAGGTGTAATTTGGAAGAACTGAATGATGCCAGGTATTCATCAGGAGAGACTGTAAAGCGGCACGTGTGTCTGGGACCACACTGCTGGCAGATCTGGGGAAGGTTTGGCGGGTTTCTAGGGTTTCTTACTCTGTTTTTCCAAAGCTTTTTGCTTTTTCACTTCCCGGTGCTTGTTCCACAACTCTACCCAAGATGCATTGCAAGCAGGAGAGAAAGACAGAAAGAGTCAGAGGCGGATCAGACAGGCCAAAAATGGATACAGTGATCAGACCCCACACACCCCGCCAGATCGGAACGACAAAAGGAGGCTGGATACTTTAAAACGCATGTAAAACCGTGAGCGCGTGTGTGATGGTGAGGTTATTAGAGAGAAAAGGCGCGACTTACAGCTCAAACATATGTATTTATGTGTGTACACATAAATACGTAATCATATGTTTATATGTATATATAGGAATTTATATATACATAGAGATAAAAATAGAGCAACACGTAGAAAGCAAAAAGTGAAAACTCTAGGACTCCGGAGCTGCGGCATTTATTCCGGCCAGCTCCCAGGCTCGTGACCTGCGCTCACACGTTATACTCGCCTGGAGGCACATCTATAGGAAGGTGCTACGGTAGTCGGTAAAGGATGACGGTGAAATGTCAGCCCTCCCTACCTCCATATGTACACTACGGTCACTGGAGATGTGGAAAGATGATAGTAGAACCTCTGGTGAAGGAGATCTCTAAGAACTGGACCTTACTTGATATAAAAAGAAACCTTGAAACACAACCAGCTGGGACCCTCGCCGGATCAGACATGTCAATCCTACCAGCCATATACAAAGGGGTCTGTTCTACCACATCCACAAAACGCTACACTTAGTAAGCGTATAAGTCCTTATAATAGTAAACGTGACACTATTCATGGATCTAAAATGAAAAGGGATTTCTAACAAAAGGAGTGCGGGGCGAGTTGGGGTGAGAACAATGGGGAAGGGTTAGGGACGAGCAGTGGAGCCGGTGGTGGGTGATGCAATGCGTGCCTGGCAGGTATGCCCCATGGAACCGTCCTGCTCCTCTATACACACCAATGGAAGCCACAAAATTCTCTTCTTTAAGACTCCTGGTGTCAAACTCCCGTGGCCCTCTGCCTGTAGGGCCAGAAGGTCGAGGTAAGAGCTGCTGGACAGGCAGCTGTGGGGCAGGTCGAGATTCTCCCCTTGGGACAGAAACGGGATCCCTAGACACAGGAGTAACAGCTCCATCCGCAGAAGGACTGGATTTCCTTTTTTCAGGTTCTTTAAAGAGAGAAAGACAGAGAAGGCAGAGAGAAAGGAGCGCAGTTGGACGGAGAGAGAAATAAAAGGGTAGAAATGAATAAAGAGACAGAAAATGTATAGAGAAAAGACAGAAAAAGGGGTTTGGGAGAAAGTAAGGAAATAAAAGAGAAAGCACAAGGGGGTTATATGTATATATAGGAATTTATATATACATAGAGATAAAAATAGAGCAACACGTAGAAAGCAAAAAGTGAATTCCATATTCATAAAACCCGTCAATCCAATGTAAATGTAGCCAAGGAAATCGCCCATCTGCCAGACTCCATGCTCCCCTGTAACCTTTACCTTTGTTGTAATAGTGAGTGTGTGCAATTTCCAGCAGGCTGAAGACGCTGGCCATGCCGCCCAGCCCAGCGTTGGCGTACGACTGCTCCAGGCTGGACACGGTGCACTTCAACAGATCCAGCATTCCCTTGTACATTTTTTTGTTTATCTCCTGGCAAAAAAAAAAGCGAAACATGTGATAAAAGTTCACCTCGTGCCACCAAAAACAGTTCTCAACGACGTACACAAAAGTCTCAGGATTGTCTGTTAACTCGCCGCGTTGGGAGTTTAAGAAACAATCAGCACTTGCATCAACAATGGCGCTCGTTCAAAAAAACTCTACTGAAAAATACGACATTACGAGCAGAAAAATAGTCCACATTTTTGTAGAGGTAAAATCAAGGCCCGTGGCTTATAGTTTAGGAGTAAAAAGAGAGTGGTGTGTTCATAAAGCCATGCTCCTCATAACCGTCAATCACTGGCTTCCTTTACATCACTCACCATTTCCTGGATGACATCATTCCGCGCGTCCTCCTCTGTCTGGATGGATCGGTTTAATTTGCTCAGGACAAAGACGCGTAGCTGCTCGCTCTCAAGCAACCGCCGGACTTTTTTCATGTTCAGCCAACCAACGCCTTGTCCCTCAAGGACACTCAACGCCACTTCTTTTAGGAACTGCTGGTTCTCACTGGAAGCAGAGACACAAAAGGAATTATAGCACAAGGAGAAGGGACAATCTCCAGACTTCCGAGAATTTGGGGGGTCATCCAGTCCAACCCCAAATCATAATGTCCAACAGATCAGAAAGCACGCTAATATACTTGCCAAAAAGAGACGGTTGTGTTTAGGTCGAATGTCTTTTTGACAATTGTAAGACAAACCAATTTACGCTTTTCCAGCAAATGTTTTAAGCATATTCCCTTTATGGAGTAGAAAATGTTTGGTCCATTCTTGGTTTCTCACCCAGAATTGTTAGCTCTGCCTTGAGGGGATGGAGATTCCCTCTTCACTGTGGGACTGTGCTTGATAACTGAAGACTTTTGATCCACTAGAGCCCGTCGGTTGCTGCCTGTAGTAAAATCAGAGAGTGGATCGGAGTTCAGCAACGTGGAGAATTAATCGTAAAACAAAAAAAAAAACAACAACCAAGGAACAGGATAGAAGAAACCAGGTGAGGTAAGGCTCCTGGGACTCCGATGGGAGATACATGGAGGCTGGAGAATGCGGTCACATGACTGGCCAAAAACTGAAGGAAAAAGCCAAATACACCACCGATGTGAGACGCACAAAGCACCATGAGGCGTGACAATGGCATGATGGCGGACGGGACACTGGGGTTGTTGTAACATGCAGAGCGCATGCTGCAGGCACCCACCTTCTGCAGGGGCAGGCCCGGAATCTGCAATTATCTCCATTATAGTATTAAGCCCAAATACTGGGACACAAAACGCAAGGTTAGTGACAGCCAATCATCATCCTGCTCTAGCTAACGCACCAATCAGGATCCCAATGCCAGTATTCTCATCCGTGGTTGCAAGTCCATATGGCACTAGCAGTACTTAAGAGCCCATCCTGGTACCCAGGCTCCCAAATTACCTACAGCGCTAATACCCAAATCTGCTTATCCCTCCCGCATCTCAGAAATACATAGACGGCCAACTGAAATGACACTAACTGTGTTAAAAAAATATAAAATAAAGAAGATAGCGCCTTCTCTCATACTCTTGGTACGTGCATGCACTTCCAAGCATGTAACGGCACTTACTTTCAGACTTTACACCAAGTCACATAGAAAGACAGCAGAATCTGGCCCGAGGACTACGGAAATGGGATGATTAAGTGAAATGGCTGATAACGTTACAATCTACTCCTTTCGGCGAGTGGCCGTGGAAAAAGTTTCAAAAGAGGTCCGAGCCCAACGCCGCCTCTTTTGGGCTACTAGAAACTATACCTCAAATCCAAAATAGACCCTCTCCCAGCAGTACAAAGCTCGAAACACGTACAATCACTTACAGGCGTAATTTGATGCTAAAATGCTCCAAAGAGCTGCGAGTCTATTGGTTCCCGAGTTTAATATAATGTCTATAGAAGCAACACCATTGGCTAATTATGAACACTACCAGAGCAAGGAGAAAAGCTTGCAATCCAATAGTTTATTATTTTTTTTTTATTTTCCACAATTTCTACCTAATTGGTATTGCAACATCATACCATCACAACCCAAAGCCGTTGCTTCCGAGCCAGCGGGGAGAGCACCTAGCTCTGTACTCATCGACAAACACGGCCAATTATAATCCTTAATCTTAATGGACCTTGAAGGACTCTTGTGCTCCTCTATGAAAACCCATCCCTCTCGGTTATTCCATGGTCAAACGCCAAAACCCGTATTGCAAAACACTAACTACAGCCACATGCTCAGAGGTACGCACACAAGCACACTCCATCAAAACACAACCGCCCAAGCTTTCTGAGGTTTGCTAAACACTACTTGAGCTCATACTAACCTTTTCCCACCTCCCCAGCCACCTCCTGCTGGCCTTTGATCACACGTGGGAGAAACATGCAGCAGTTAAGAAGGGGACAGCAAACACAAGAGTCACAATTTGGATCCAGCGAGTCAAAACCGTCTCCCAAAAAAAAAAAAAACAGCCGAGAAAAAAAAAAAAAATGGGCACGATGGAATGGTTAATGGAAAATGAGACCCCACACGCACACAAGAAGCAGCTTATTCCAAGAGTGACAGATTTACAGATGGATCACTTACTTGATGTACCAAGGAACAGGTTTGCCCATCTACTGCATTCGGGACACTTACCTTACCTTCTGCATGGGGGAATGACCCCCTAACCTTCTCTAGTACCCTCTGGGATAGCTTACCTTTCAGGCTAGGGAAAGGGGTCGCCTTATCTCGGCCGGTCTTGGTTGGAAGCGTCAGGCTGGACAGGCTGAAGCTACTGGTATGACTTTTGTACAAGTTACCTGAAAAGGAGAGAAATGGTCCGTAAATAATACGGAAGCTGCTGTTGGAACCACTTTCCAGATACAAACTCATTTAAACTTGATCGATAAATACAATTGATGATATTTTTTTTTCCTGTGAATAGGTTCCCTAAATATACTTTTACGGCTTAGCAACATTATTCGTGCAAATACATTAAAAGTCCTTAAATACCACATCCTCTTCTGTCCTTATTTGTTAAAAGATGGTAGCCTAAGCATTCCCTATACTAGTAAAGTAGCTCTAATACCACACTGGCCTGAGGATTGACTGCCAATAATCTTACAATTATGGACAAACTACATTTGGGACAAAATACCCAAATGCATCAAGAGGCACTTATAAAAAATTTCCAAAAAAAATGAGATTGATCCACAGGTATCAGAGCATGAGAGGCAGGGCAAAATTGAAAGGGCCGTTTGACCAAAAATACCCCAGAGGCCAGCAACGAACATCAAGATCAAACCATTTCCAGGCATGACAAAAGAATGAATGAACAAGATGAATGAACACCGATCGATTTCCCACTGTTCATGCAAGAGTAATTCTAAGAAAAATGGGACTGCTAGATTTCCCCGCGGACAGGAGCCGATAAAACACAAGAGTGCAACCATCTGCTCAGACGGAGAGGAAGACGAGAACGATCGACTCTGTCCTCTCCATCTGCTTAAACATGCCACATGCAGATACAGACGGGAAATGCCGCAAACAAACTGCGTTCCCAGGCCGAAATCTATCCATAACATAGTCCTAGAACAGCTGTGTCCAACCTGCGGCCCTCCAGCTGCTGCAGGACTACATCTCCCATACTCCTCAGCCAGCCCCTTAGCTGAAAGAGCATTATGGGAGATGTAGTCCTGCAACAGCTGGAGGGCCGCAGGTTGGACACCCCTGTTTTAGAAACACGACTCACAAAATAAAAGCATGAATGTAGGGTTAGTGATAAGAACCAGGTTTAATAAAAAAACGTATTTCCTATAGGAGTATTCCTATAGGTGATATCTGGTAGGATACTGTATGTACGGTCGCCACCCAAGCACTCAAAGGGTTAGCAGGACACCAGTATCTTCTTGTCTGCGAACCAAAACTGTGACGCCAAGGTCTCGGCTTCTTTACTGTGAATGGTAAAGGAGAGAGCTTACTGGCGAAGGACATGATTCCTCCGAAGCCCTCGTTGTTGCTGCTGTTGTTGGACACGGTTGAAGTCGGGGAGCTTCCCCGGGAATCCGTCTCGGCATCAGAGTCGCTCGGGAGCTTCAGACTGCTCGGGCGCAGCAGAGGCTTCTGGGAGCTGAAACGTTAATAAGGAAGGCTGATGAGTGACCGAAAAGCAGGCATGGCTCGGCTGTACTAGTATTCTAGTTGCCTTGATGAGCATGAGAACGTTCATTTGATCTTAGAGGTTACATTTCCAGGCCAGTCCCTTAAGTCTGGCTGTTCCAAAACATCACATGCTAAAGGGAAAGATACCATGAAGCAGAATCTCGTATTCACAGGAGGTCAAATATAAAAAGGAGTTACTTCATCGCAGTGAGATTCTCTCAGCATGTTGAGATATTTACAGTTAAGGGACCACAATGGACCAGAATTCCACTGTTTTCATTAAAGAGCCTATATAATGAAGTTGGAGTATGAGATAAAGTACGAAATTCCTGAGTGTGAGCCACAGTAAGACTTTCATACAAGACAAGCTTGCCTCCCGTTCTAGAATCCATGTTTATTGCTAGAGTGTAACTCATGCTCACTGTTACAATGGAACAATCACAAGAACGAGTCAACATTGATAGAATAACATGCAGAAAACGGGCCCTGGGGGGTAATGTCAACAGCATGATTAACAGGATAAGACCTGAAGAGTCAATATCCTCTTAAAATGTTGGTTGTATTTACTATGAAAGGTGAAATAAAATCGGAAATAAAATGTATTACACAAAGATGATGGGGTCAGGATGCACATGACATAGAATTAGCAGATCATTCTCACCGGCTGCCATTCATGGTCTGGTTAAACATGGGAGTGTAGCTCTCCTCTCGCTCTTCACTCTCCTCCTCCGTGGGAAATCCATACTGTGGCTCGAAGTAGGGGTTGTCGTACTCTCGCCTCCGAAGCTCCCCGCTCCCAGGCGATGCGTCGCTCTCACGGCGCTCCATGACCAAGCGGCTGAAGGTTGGTGGCAGAGAAGGCAAGTGGTTCTGCAATGCACCCAGAACCTTCTCATCTGGTTCTGCGGAGTCTGCAGACTCCTGTGGAATCAAAAATAGCAAAAACAAAGAAAAGAAAAGTTCAACATTCAAACACGGACTACATTTCCCTTTGGCCCTACATCCAATGAACTACAATATCCATGTAACATTCATCGCCGTAGGCCATAGCCCCCTTGGCTGCAGTTCATCAGTTCCCGGAGCCAAACTTTGCTTAGCCCTGTCTCGTTTAAACCCACTCACTGTGTTTGCTCCGTGGATAACCGTGCTGGGGCTGCTGCTGGCCGTGGTACTAGAACCGGAACGCGGCTGATTGTTATCAGAATTTTCACCGTCTTGGGTCATTTCTTCTAACTCTCTAGAGTACTCTTGGAAGTCATCAAATTCCACCTCGCTGGCATCGCCCAGGGCTGCGTGTGTCAAAGGGTCCACATCTTTCAAAGAAACAAAAAGCATCGCAAACTGGGTTCCTCTCACAAAAAAAAAAATAGTTTTCACCCAAAGTAACATGCTACTCACTTGGCGTGTCACCGTTAATGTCACATTTCATCATTTCATTGACAAAGTCTCCAAGCGAAGAGTAGGAAGAGCTGGAGTCGTCATATTCCACACTATCGCTACCACTGCAGGAGAGAAACGTTTCAAAAGAAATAAAGTCAGGATAACATTTTGTAATATTTTCACTTATTCTGAGCTTTGTGAGGTTTTCTTGGGAATTTAAAATTAAATTTTAGCCATTTAAGATTTTTTTGTACACATGCAATATATACATATATATATTGGGGGGGTCAATCAGTTTAAATATTCTGAAGATATTTAGTAGTTTGTGACAGCTGAGATGTTGTAGCCTGCGGCAAGGTGGGTTTTTAACACACATATTGTGTATTTTATTATGGTGACACTATAACTGATTTATTTAACATATAGAATTGTAAAATGTATTATAAGATTGCATGGATAAGCGATAGACCATTGACTTCTGTTGGCCTATCTGAACACTAAAAGGAACAACAAGTCCACCCGTTATTATACGATTGCAGACAGATAAGGAGGAGTTTTGCAAGAGAAGAAAGAAGTAAGAAGCATCTCAATCAGGAGAATCTACATATAACTGAACCAAACATGGATTGATTCACATGCTGAAGTGCGGACCCCGAAGACAAACAGCTGGACAAACCTCGGAATTAAAAAGACAATCTAAGAAAAAAAATTATAAAAACACACGAATAGTATAAAGAGTGGGGATAGAACAATAGGAATAGACGGTACCTGTCATCTGTAGGTTCAGAGTCGCTGTCCTGCTCAACAGGGACACTCAGGGCATCGGCAAGCTGTGAGTTAGCATCGTAGACGCGGTAGTGTATAGGCTGGAGCTGGTGAGCATACCACTTAGGTTTATCACCAATCAGCGCCGGGTCAAACATGTCTGCAGAAGAAAGGGCATGTAATAAAGAAGGAGCCTACAAAGAACAGTCGCACCAGCAGAAGAAGAGAGGCTTCACTTACTGTTGTGGATCCTCTGAAAGGCAAAGTTGTTGGGGTTTAGCGACCATTCCCCAAAAAACTCCACAGCCTGTGTTTTGGAAAGTTTCTCGGAAAAGCCCGAAGCCTTGGGACGGGACGCAAGGAAGGAGGAGGATTGGAAAGCCACCACAGGGCGCGGGAAGAGACGCAAAATACGGGTGTGCTGCTGGAACCCGTGCAACATGTTCGGGGAGTTAAAGAAGCGTACCATGGCCACCCTGCAATGAGCAACACTAGCTAGTTAAAAAAAGATCCCAGTTATTTAGCCCCAACAAACACTGTCTGCTTGCACTGCAGCTCCATCTCACCGTGTAGCTACGTCCACAGAATCCACATCGTTTCCATATATAAGAGGGTTGAATTCTGTAGAAGGAGTGCCCTGCGCGTCGGCTGAAGCTCTGAGGAGTGCGGAATCTGACCCTTCGTGGAATCGGTCCAGGTTAAGGATGGGCTGGGTATTCAGACTCATGCTGGCCAAGGCCTGGGTGAGGGATTTACAGAAGGTAATAATAATAATAATAATGGCTTATTAACAAAGCTCCATTTTAAAAGACCCTGTTAAATTATCTGATAACTTAATACACAAACACACAAATCTAAAGGAGTTAACAGGAAGGGGTAAACTTAATGTTAAAAGATAGAAATAGTTTCTTATTGGTCAAAAACAACCTCTAGCCACTTTGGTTAGAAGAACGGGGGGAAAAACTGCATGAATTAAGGCAGATTCAAGGAAATATATATATCTTCATTCACACACATATTCCATGGAATGCTCAAGCAGGATACATTCACACATAATATCATACTATACTATACTATACATGGCTATGAATACATCCATCGTCCTGTGCAGAGACAGGCAACACAAAAATGCAACATGGCAGACACAAGGAGAGGCCATTGTGCATGTTTGCGAACTGGAAACCGGAACCGGAGACTCCAGAAACAAGAAGGAATGGCAGGAACCTTGTTATCGGAGGCGAGAAGACGCTGCTGCGTGATCACGGACATGCTGTGCAGACACTGAGAGGACGTCACATGACAACATCAGCGGCCAATCAGAGACAAGACGGACACACGAGCACAAAGACAGATGGGGGGAGAATAATTACCAATCACAGAGCAGAAGATGAAAAAAAAAACAAAACAAGAAAAAGGTGATAGAAGGAAAAAAACTCAAAAGTTTAAATGACAGTAAAAGGCAATAAATAAAAGATGAAAAAATAAATTTTAAGAATTGACAAATATAAAAATATATATTTTTTTAGATGTGCGATTCGTTTCATGTATACATTGTATTTACGCGAGTCTTTTATATCATGAATATAACGTTTTTAAAATAAAAGGTACAAAGTAGCAGAAAATATATTGTGAAATAATAATAATAAATATATACAAACCGCTACAGAAAGAAAGTGTGAATGATACACAGCGGAAGTAGAGAGTGTAGTAAAGAATCAAGGAAAAAGAAAAAAGTGGAATAAAGGGGGTGCCCTGTTTGAACCCCCAAGAACATGCAATGATGAAATGAAGGGTCATATACTGGCACCCCCAAAAATCATTCTCCAGTGACCCCGGACACTCACCTGTTTAAGGTGCTTCTTGAGTTCCGACGCCTCGGGTTCTGGCAGTACGGGTAGCAGATCTGCGTTAGTTGGAGCGACAACCTGCCAGCCGAGAATTAAAAATAAAAGACATGTCAGCGACAAAGACTGGGACATCAAGGTGGAGATGCGGGGGGAGTTCTCACCTTATTGGTATCCAGGTCCACCAACCACACATCATCCGGCATTTTAAAGTCTGACTTGTAGAGGAAGAAGCTAGCGGGAACTCCGATGATGTACGGGGTGGGGGCCAAGAGCAGCTGCACAACAGAAGAGTGAGACCGGCTTTTATAATGTAATTTCTAGCTTTACAAGATCTAAAAGTGGAAATTATATGAAAGAAGACGCAACAAGTGGCCCTGATTGACAAAAGTGAGAATATATAATAATCACAGCAGTTTAGACAAAGCGAAACCCAAAAGGCACCACCATACATTATTGTAAACCAGTCTCACGTAACCCGAACACCTTACCTGTTCAGCAGAAGCCATGCACGTGGGCAAGAGCGGAATGACGGGAAACATATATTCCAACGGGTAAATCATAGATACAAATGCCATGACAGACATGGAGAGAGCATTGTAATCCCGGGACTGCATCACCACCTGTAACAAAATACCAATGTAAACCAGGGAACTTTGATCTGCATCTTCTATGTGCTTACTCTTCATGTATAGAGCGTCATGACATTATGGCCCTCACGTGGAGAACTAGACTGGTGCTCAGACTGTACCTTATGTTCCAGGAGAATACAGGAGAGGACCTGGAGACAGGCATCGACACCCAGGAGCTCCAGGGGTAAGTGCAGCGGGAAATCCACCAGGGAGAAACGTGATGGATCAGGAAGGGCAAATGTCAAGGGCGGCTGAAGCTCCAGAGGCAGGACTTCTACATCAACCCGCTTCTGCCCCGGAACGGGAATAGGAGAGCGCAGAAGACGGTAGATCCAGGCTTCGATTTCCCGTAGGTCGTGAAGAACAACGCCGGATTTCTCTTCAAGCTGCAGAGATCCGGTGAAGATCCTCCACATGGTATCCCTGGGACAAAGACAAAAGGGCTATATTGACCAAACAAGGCTCGGATTGTTACAGCGGATGTTTCTTAGGGCCACCGGGTATCTGGACATTGATATTATCAACCACCTTCCCCGTTCCCACTACAAGTAGAAGAAGCGGACATGGGTAAAGAGGTAAGATGAGCCTCGTTGGATCGGATTCAACATCGTTGAACTTGCCAACAAGACACATATATGCTGAAGGTCCCATAAACTGCACTAAATGTTTTGCGCATGGAACAGGGGTGGCCGAAGGACACAACAGACAGCTGTGTACTTAGTGGCACGAGTAGCACTTTTTACTTACCTGATAAATATTTTATAGACATATCATAATGTTTACTTTGTGGTATTAACATTATTCCATCCCCTCTCTACCCAATTTCTCAATCCTTGATAACCTTTTCCTCAACCTGCACCCATCAGTACC